>SOPF01029142.1:30817-71601 GCA_012979155.1 Hypericum perforatum
CAGACCCTGGTGTAGTACATGGAGGAGAGATCGATGGTGCCTTGGTGGCGCTGCCACCTTATGAAGTGAGTTCTTAACTTTAGAAAAAACAAGCGTATAAAGTTGTCTTTAAGTAGACATGTGTGTGGTTAATTATGATTTCCAAGTTCTAAAAACTGACTTCGTAAGTAAAAATCTTTTACAAAAGTAAACAATTATTTTAGTACCGGTAATATAAGTTTTCAAAATTCATTCTTCTAATATTTTTTTTGTCTGAAAAATATAAATAAGGAAAAATTTTGTACCAAAAAAAATGTGTTGCTCTATCCAAATATCAAAAAAGCACTTCGAGGAACAAATCCGATCCTGATTAAGTGTCGAAAGGTTCTCATTATATTGGGTTAAAGTCCAGAGAAGTACGTTGACTAGAGGTCTGTCCCGTTGAGGCGGGAAAATGCCGTGGACTGGTTAGCGAGGTCGATTCTAATATATAAAGGGGCGTGGGTTGGAAAGTATCCGTTGCACCGCCTTTTCGTAGTTCTAACGCAAAGCCTGAAATGGGCTATAATTAGGTTTTTGTGAGTCTGGTCGATGTACACACGGTTTGGTTGGGCTGGGTCTTGGTCTCAGCTCGAAACCTTATGACTCCGGGGCCCCCAATAGGAAAAGGGATAGTACCACCGATTTTTTTTGTTTAAAACTTCTATAAAATGATATTAGTAAATATGAGAAAAATATTATTTTATAGCGATTATCACACAAGAGAAGTTTATACAATTCTATATAAGGTATTAATTTTATAGAAACTTAAAGTTATTTACAATTTCATATAAGGTATTAGTTTTTTCCTTTTTATTTTATTAATTCTTTGGGTTTGACACTCAATTTGAACTATTTTTTTTAAGTCAAATTTGCAATTTAATTGGCATCGAAGAATCGATAACTATATTAAAAAGTTATCAAAGAGGTTTATAACCTGTCGGTACAAAGATTTATAAAATTCAAGGAGATCTAAGGTTTAATCTTTAATAAGAATGTAAAAAATTTAACTATAAAAAAAGTTATAATAAAAAGTTAATAATTCTCAGTCGGAGATGCTAGTTAATTTACCGACGATATAACGTTTAAAACTGAGTTGTCGTAATACAGTCCAACTGATATATTTTCCTGAATAATTACAAAATTGGAAATCCGAGTACCAAATCTGTCCTACCAGCATAAACAGAGACAAAATGTCGGGCAACTGATTCAAGTAACCTGGTTATCAAAGAACCAGGGTGCTCGAGCAGACCCACTTGCTATGTCTGCCTCACCATCTACAAAATGTATCTTGTAATAAATTATGAGAAGCAACAACCATCATCATCACTGTGTATATTTGTTTTTCCTACGAATTACATTTGTTCGCATAAAAATATCTGTCAAATGCGTGCAATGGATTTGAATATAATAACATCGGATGCCTGGAATCTGTCGACAAATAGATCCCAGTGTGTTGGATCGTGTTTTGAGAAGCTATCTGCCGATCTGTTCTTGTTTTCTTTAGGTTTCTCTTTCGGATATTCCGAATATAGCCGGTAAAATCCGACGTTTGATTAATATAAGTGGTGAGAGATTTGAATTTTACCAAAGATATTTTGAATTTAAGTATCGAGGATAAATAAGAAATAATTAGAAAAAATAACTCCCCAAAAAGACATCAAAGAATATTTATACGTTGTGTGTTGGTTAACGTTGACATAGAAGGAAGGTCTCGACTTGTTGCCGTGTGATGCATTGAAGGTTGAAAGTTTTGTAATCAATTAATAACTCAAACAATTTCTACTTTCGGTTAACTATTTTTCAGTTAAATATGAACTATTTAGTTTAACTATATTACATTAAGGTAATCAAATTGATAGGGTAGACAAGTGTTAACTTACGTCATTTTTTTCGGAAACTGGACAATCTAAAATTACATCAAACATTGCGATGAAATATAACAAAACTCTATGTGTTGAGTTTTTAATGCACGCAATTTTTCAGAGTTCGAACGAAAATTCTTAATTAAATTATAATATTCATGTGTCAGCTAATCCATACATCATCATGTCAATTTCTACCAAAACAACAACATCAACATGTCACTGTATTGACGTCATGACTGACTTCGTGATCACTTTAACTTTAGGTCTATCTTCTTTATAATATATCTTGTATTAAGAATGTGTTTACATTATACTGATATGATGTTTCTTATAATATGGTTCCGCAGCAATTCCGTTAACTAATAATCCTCCCCTAATGTCACTAGAAAAAGAAGTAGCATGACAATCTGGAAGCAAGTTAGAACTCCTATTTATGTGAATCATCAATTATGACATTTTATAAAAAAGCGTTCTTCCTTTTTTTGAGATAAAGCTAGAAATCTTTCCGTTAAACTAAACAATCAAATGACTCAAGGGCACTTTAAAAAAGATGACCCCGCTAATCAATTATGTGTTGTAGTAGGAACTGTTCTAGCTTTCCAAATCTCGCTCTCAAAACTTCTTCCTCCTCTTATTCTAACAAGAGCGAACACTGCAAGAAACACCTCGCCCAAGTTAACCCATTGTACTCCAGGTGAACACGGACCCGACCTAGCCTTCCAGTAGACTCAAGTTTCTCCAATATAAGTAAATCTTAAATCCTTTAATTTGATTTCCCCTATATTTGAAAGGTTTACACCACCTCCTTTAGCAGGATGAGTAGTAGCAAGCATTTTCTGAAGGCATCGAAACTTTTCAAGATTGTAGGGGAAATGTAGGGGAAGAGGAGGAAGGAGTTTTGAGAGGGAGATTTGGAGAGGTTGGGTCACTTGGGTGTTGTATCGAAAGAATGAGAAGAAGAGAGAGAAGTTTGATAATAGATTTAGGGTATTATTTAAAAAATAATTCAAAATAATATAAATAAAATTAAGACTGAATACTTAATTTTTCACCATCCACGTGAGCTTTGACTTAAAAAAAATATAGTGTCACTTGTTCTCCACATCGTCCAGAAACGATGTTATTTTGGGCGAATTTTGATGGACAGCTTTTTTAGACTTACCCTCATAATTTGTTATAGAATATAGAAATATCAATTTGAAACTACATAATAATCTATGCAAAAAGTGGTACTAAAATATCAATGCGTTAGTAGCCTAGTGGTGATCCCTGGCTAGGATGGACGACCGGACCACGGTTCGAGTCTCGATACCGCCATTAGGAGAGAGATGGAACACTTTGCAGGAGAACTTACTCTCGAACAGGAATAATCAGACAGTGGACCGGATACCTGAGCTTAGAACAAAAAAAAAAGTGGTACTAAAATGAACTTATCTCTTATTATTATGAAACAACAAAAGCAGCTAAGATTGGCGGGTTATGTACATCATTTCAATCAATAATTAAGCAACTCCTAATTGATGTTTTCAATCATTGAGAGCCTCATAATAACCAATAAATAGTAAACGAATATGGGAAGATAAGTGGCCCGAGCCATCCAACGAACATCATGTGGCGATGTGTCCTCGAAGAAAAGTTGGGCTTTTCTTACTGTTCCGGGGCATCAATTAAAGTGTTGTTGCTTTATGTTTCATCAATTGGACAATGACTTCTCATATCAAAGTGGAGAATTGGATATATACGTGCTTGTTGGTACCTTATACACTCTAAGTATGTAGCAACAAAAGATTTAAATTTGTGTGAGTTTAAACTTCATGAAAACTATATATTAATTTTTTTTATCAAGTCATATAAGTTTTGACCACCTAGACTAATAACTTTGACTGCATGTTCATTCCTACTTCGTGCGAAACTGGCTAGTTCTGTTTGAATAATGATAAAGTACATTCACATGTATCAATAATGTGCTATCTTATCCGTGGACCGTTATTCATGATCTGGTATGGCAAGCTATTTTAATTTTAAAATAAGATAGCTTTATTGAGTAAAATAACCAAAAAATGCTGTCCCCTCCTCAATATTTAATGCTGTATGTAAGAGAGCCTTGATGAGTTAAATAATGGTTAAGTGTGACCTAAAAATGGATTACTAACCCGATCGATTAATTCTGAAATAAGGTACAATAATATAGAGATGAATATTTTTTGCTCTAATAAAAAATGGTCACAGAATAATGGTTATATTTAGACTTGAACTCAAATATTTAACATAATTAAGTCTCTTATTCTACACATAACATTTCGTTTGTTCCGGGAAGGGTAGTAATACCATCTCCCTGCTCTAGATTGGATTCACAGGTAGGCTCTAGATTGGATTCACGGGTAGGTCACGTAAGCGATAACTTCGTTTTGAGATTTAGTTGATCATTATCGAACTTTATATAAATACATTTTTTATAATATAATTTAAACTCAAAATATATTTAAATATATAAAGATTTTAAGCTACTACTTTGTCAAAATGTGCGTGGCGAAGCCGACTTGTGTGAAATTATAATCTTCTTATGGGACCCCAATTTCGGACAAAGACACGTTTCCTGTGGACCCAACTCCAACATGTGCTTAAAAGATAGCCCATATGGCCGGCCTGAGATAGAATTTTACGTGAAACTCTTGCACCAATTGATCAATTATATGCCATCATATAATTTGTGCAATCTATTACGTAAATATAAGGCCACCCGTGGTCCAAAAATTATTTTTAGTTAATCAAGATTCCACCCGAGTAAAAGACTTCTTAGTCCTTTACATAATTGTTCTTATGATTATTTAGTAGGATCGACACCTGTTTTGCTTGTAAATATTGTCAAAACAGTTCAAATTTTCCAACTTACTGAAAAAACCATGGTCGTTATTTTTCATAACACAATTATCTTGACAGTTTATTTGAGTGACGACACTAATTTTTTTAAATTACTTAATAATGATCATCTCAACTCCTCATGCCCAAATTACACATATCATACCATCTATTCTTCTCAAAATACTATTAACTTTAGTTATTACCAAACTCTCCATTTAACTCGGTCGAACAAACAGAAACAAAAAATATTTTACAAAAGGAATATATATTGACTCGGTTATGACACATATATTTAGCCTTGGTTAATTGTTTTCCAAAGATACGGAGTGGATGGCTTAAAATCACTCCACATCAATCGAAGTTCATGGGACTAATACCCTGACAGTGACAGTGGAAAGAAAAAAATGAGGGAGGAAAAGGAGAGTTCCACTCGCACCTAAACTTGCAAAAGTTTCTGACCAAAAAAAAAACTTGCAAAAGTTTGCTCGAAATTTCCATGGATCAAATGCAATGAAAGGAAAGGTGAGGTGCATCTCAATATTTAGTTCGGAAAAGCATAAAGCAAACTGATGGTGATGCCCTATCTGGTATATTCAGAGAGTCACATGCTCAAGCCAAACATTCGTAACATTCTAACCCTTGTGCACCATAACCGATTAATTCAACTAATCTGAATTTTAGTTAAACAAAATAAAAAATAAAAAACTCTGCTAAATGTTTTATCACGATTATATTTTCATGCTCCGAATTGAGATGTATAATTGAACAAATGGAAGATTTTTGACCGACCCATCTACATGTCATTTATTCTTTCTCCCTCTTTCCTTTAACGCTTACCTTTTTTCATAAATGCAAGTTAGTCCAAAATTCCAAATACTAAATATCAAATAAATTAAATTTGGTTAAAACAATTTGATTTTAAATTTTACTAATACAAACGATATCACTGAAAGAACAAACTGAATCCTAACAGAGTTTGTATAATATAAAAGAACTTTGCTCTTTTTCTTTCCCATGCATTAAACATTATGTGGTCCGGGCCTATATTATATCTCATCGATCTCATTCATTTAAACCTCCATCCCCCTCACTTTATCTCATCTCCAAATTTGGTCACATCAAAGCATTACAATTTCCATTCTCCTCCCATTTCCTCCTTTTCCCTTCCTCCCAATTCCCACTTTGGAAAAGAAGAAAAAAGATTCCAATTTCGCAATTCATCAAAAGTGACCAACCACCATCCTTTTAACTTCCTCTCTTTCATATCTTATCATTATAAATATTTTCATATCTTATCATTTCTAAATATATTGATACGATGCCAATACCTCCGAATTATCACTCTAGTCCCTACTTCAAAGCAGAAAATGCATCCGTACAATCTCTACTCCGGCCGCCACCTTCCGGAGAGAAGCGATCCAAGTTCAAGTCGGGTGGGCTTCTCAAAGTGTTCAAGCTCTTTCCCATGCTAACCTCAGGGTGCAAGATGGTGGCCCTCTTAGGGAAGCAAAGGAACAAGCCTCTCTTAAAGGACAACGCGACCACGGTGACCCTCTTCGGGTACCGAAAAGGCCGAGTCGGGTTGGCCATACAAGAAGACCCTCATTGCCTTCCGAGCTTCGTGATCGAGCTGCCGATGCACACTGCCTTGTTCCACAAGGAAATGTCCTCGGACGTGGTCAGAATCGCACTGGAGAGCGAGACCAAGACGCACAAGAAGAAGCTCCTAGAGGAGTTTGTCTGGGCGGTGTACTGTAATGGGAGGAAGATTGGTTACTCTATAAGGAGGAAGACGATGTCTGATGATGAGCTCCACGTGATGCAGCTTCTTAGAGGGGTTTCAATGGGTGCAGGTGTTCTTCCGCCTCCTCCAGGTCCCAGTAATTGCGGTAATAATGACAAGGAAATTGCGGCCGATGGGGAATTAACTTACATAAGGGCCAGGTTCGAGAGAGCTGGTGGATCCAAGGATTCTGAAGCTTATTACATGATTAACCCTGATGGTGCAGCTGGTCCGGAATTGAGTCTTTTCTTCTTGAGAGCTCATTGATTGATTATACGAACTCTAATGTAAGAGATCATATCAAAATTCTACTCAAGTGACTTTCATAATTTGTTTAATCATAATATGTAATTTCAGGTAGGTTATATAATTTGTATAGAGTTGAAGGGTTATAGTTATCTAGTAGGACTGGGATTGAAGGATAAGGGGCTGTCATAATTTGTGCTTTTGATACTCTCAATTCTTGTGGTTAGTACGAAAAGTATCACAATATTGGGTTTAATGATATTTACTATTGGATTGGTTTTCAATATTTCCTACGAGATTGTTCTTCCCACTTTTTGGGAGAGTATTGAGTACCAACTTGATTCGTTAACGTGTTATAATTCATTAGAAACAAACTTTACTCAAGTTTGATAATTCATAGTGAAATTATTTAATATTTTACTAAATTTTTTCCATGAATTGACGTTACATAATTCAGATATAGGAACGTAGGGACTCGGAATATGATAGTTGAGCAAATAATGGTGTCCTTGAACTTATTTTTTCCACTGATGTAGACGAAATGGTAGTTGCAAACTCGCAAGTGGCAACAGCTGTCGATATGGACCACCATTAGGTTAGGGTTAATTACCCTCAGATCCCTGAATTATTGACAATTTTGTAATAGGGTCTCTGTGTAATTGGAATAAGATATAAAACCCCTATTGTTTAATGAAATATTGATATTAGGTCCCTGGCTAAACCCTTGCTGACATCATCAAATTTTTTTCGTTTTTTTAATATTGAATTGACCAAAATACCCCTAAAAATTAAAAAAAAACAATTTTCTTCAACCAAAAAAAAACACGATGAACAGATGAACACGATGAACACTAAAAACCTAGAAATCCCAAATTAAAAAAATATCTCCAACAACCATTCTTATCCATGTCCAGCAACCAATTCCAACTCTCGATGCCGACGTCTATCCTCTCTCTCTTTCTCTCTTCTCTTTACCACCAGATTCCAATTTCTGTATGGAGCTCAACACAGTGTTTGGCCACCGACGGGTTCCTCTCCGTCTTCGTGAGCTCGGGAAGGTTCTTGGGAGGTTGGGGTACTTGGTTAAGCAGAAGAGCAGGTTAGGGTTAAGAGAAGGGATTGTAAGAGAAAACCCAGGTTCGATTCGGGTTCCTATACTTCCTTAGTTGATGAATTCGGTGTCTATGGCAGGGATCGGAGGAAAGAGGAGTTGGTGGAGCCGGTGGTCCAATCGCCGGAGGGTAATCTGAAGGTTGTTCCCATTGTTGGGATGGGTAGTGTGAGGAAAACCACACTTGCTAGCCGGAGTTTGGAATGTTAGGTATACCGATTGGGATAGTTTTAGGAAGCCATTGAAGTTCGGAGCCCCGGGGAGTATGGTTATTGTGACTACTCGTGATGAGCGAGTTACGTTGATGATGGGGACTGTCCCAGCTCACGAACTTGTGGGGTTGGGAGAGAGAGGGATAGACAGGGGGAAGGTTGGATCTTCATCGGTGACATGCTCGACGACGAGGAGGTCGGCTCGGGTGGGTGTCCTTTGGATTCATCCTCCTCTGGTTGCTGGGGAGGAGATTTAAGGTTTTTGTTAATTGAATGATTGGGTTGAATCTAATTGAATGAAAATTTTGGTGTTGAATGTAATTGAGTTTTTAGGTTAAATCTTGATTTTTGTTTGGTGTTGCTCAAAGAATGTATGAAGATGATGATCTGGGTATTTTGTTTGGGTTAAGGTTGAAGAAAGCTTTTTTTTTTACCTAAGGGTATTTTAGTCAATTCAATATAAAAAAATGAAAAAAAATTGATGATGTCAGCCACAGTTCAGCTAGGGACCTAACATCAATATTACATTACAAAACAGGGGTCTTATATCTTATTCAAATTACACAGGGACCCTATTACAAAATCGTCAATAGTACAGGGACCTGAGGGTAATTAACTCATTAGGTTATTTCAGGGTTCTTAAAATGACTCGGAGGTCGACCCAAAATTGAGTTTGTCCTCCAGGTCAACCGGTCTGATTAGTTCAATTGTTGGTCGGATCACATTTTTTTATTCTATTTTTTGTATTTTTTGAAAAATATATATATATATATACATTGTATATAAGTAAATAATTTTATGTAATAAATTAATAGTAACACAATAGATTAAAAAATTAACATACAAACATACCAAATAAAGTTTCCATACAAACGGGTAATCTCGAATCGAATATAAAACCAATTAAAAAATAAATATTTTCTGGTTGAACTATCCTGTCAGACCAAAATTCGGACGGTTCGCAAAGTATGCATTTTTAAAAAGAAAAAGGGACGGTACGAGAGAATAGGGATGATTCATGGTCCGATCGATTGGACCACCAGTCAGACCGCTTTTTTTAAAACCTTGGGTTATTTCGTTAGAGCTGGACCAGCGAAAGCCCATTAGTTGGAACATATCCACCACCATGAGGTAAGGACTGACCTCGGCCCATTGGGCTGCGTATCATAATGCCGCAACTTTCTCAAGCCTCGTGTGTCCGGGTTCGAGGATGCCTCGACTCGAGGCCTGAGCAACGGCATTCAATCCGACGTAGCAAGCTGTTAGGAACTTAGGATATCGATGAAGTTCGGGATGACAGCCAAGTCCTGAATTCAAAACCAAGATATTTTTTTTATCAATTTAAAGATATTTATTTTTTTTAACTTGTAGATTGTTCAAAAATTCTACAAATTTAAACTTACAAATCTCTGAATTTGGGCTATTGGAGAGGCCGAGCCCATGACTCTCGATTTTATAGTAACCGTAGCTAGTTTGGGCCCCGATGGTGTCGGAACACCTACCGGCAACCATTATTGTTCTTTTTAATGATCAACAATAAACCAACAACAATTATAATCCACTAACACCGACCATTACCCAATAATAATGGAAGATTGTAGATTCCTTCCAATGATGGATTGCTTGTTCGTGCTGGTACTTGGATGGTTACTACCAGTTAGTTTATATTATAGGCCAGTGTCGGCTTGTTGAAAGGCAAATCAAATTAATTCGATTCGGGACGACTTCAATGTCTATCCACCGGTAGGTCAACTCAAATTAACTAATTTTTTTATAATACTTATTCTATGTACTATTAATAAATAAACTAATTTAGATTGGAAACAAATATAACTATTTAAATATACTTTCATTCTTTTAACAAATATCTAAATTTTATCCATTAAACCGAAAAAAACTCGTTAAACCTAAGTTAACTATTAAGTAAGATAGAGTGCACGACCCCATAATATTTTATTTTGTAACAGACGGTAGATGGATAACCTTAACATCTTGCACGAGAGTGCCAAACGGCTATAAGCCTATAACACTTAATGCTTACCCTATTTTATTTATTTACTTACGAGAAAGGGACTTGGACTTTGATTATCCTAAAAAAGAAAGGGAATTTCATGACACTGTATATTCGCTGTCAACCTCTCTCATTAACTATACTTCAATTGTTTGTGCGTGGAACTGAAGTCTTTCTTCCCAAGTTAACTGTGGCTAAGACAATCTCATTAACTATAATGTCAATGATAATTTCTCTACCAATAATATTATGTGCTATAATATTCGAACATAGAGTTTCTATTCAATTAATAACAAAACTGGATTAACTGATCTAACCGTTCGATTCAACTCAAATAATGTAGGCTTAAGTGGGGAAATAACGCAATAGCCACACAAAATGTAAATATTATACAATACAAGATTCGAGCTAAACAATATTATGCTAGTTAATCGAAGTATTCAATTATATTACATGCAACAAAATGGTGCAAATTGAATGACATGCATTAATTGCAAGCGCGTGATGGGTAGATCGGAACCGATCGGAACTGATACTGGTTGACCATAAAGGTTAAACGACAAAGCAGTCGTTCCCACGCGGTTTCGGGTCAATGTACTGCGACCGGGACGGGAACAATGACGTTTTTACCCTTTACCTTTTGGAAGAATTATTTATACATTGACATATTTTTGAAGAAAAATCGTAAGTATTTGTGTTTTTTTTTCATTCCACGTATATTAAAGGATCTATATCTATTCTAATTGTTTGGATAATTTTTATATTGAATTTTATGATAGGCTGTATATTCCCTTAATTTATGACAATTCTTGGTAAGCTAACTTCGTTACTATCCTTCTAGAATAGGAAAATGTGAACAGAATTTCAAGAGATCACTGAAATATGATTGATGTCGAAATTGGCGTCGAGAAAATTAATCATGATGGTCAAATTCACCATTAAGAAATGTCCCAAATGTTTCCATAAATATAAACACTTATGGGAACCATGTGGTTGGAATTATATCCATTGATTCTACATATATATTTTGTCACTAGTAACTCTATTAAAATTACTCTAACCATGATATGAACATATAACAAGTTTTCGGGGTGTTTTGCCTATTGAATACTTAGCAACTTAACAACCAACAAACAGATAAATTGATTACGGTATCATAAGAGACTTTAAGTTATAATTTTCTTAATATACAGTATCATTGAATATTTTTTGCCAATTTTTAAATATTTTTTCTAATTAAATTTTTATTAACCAATTTAGTGAATAATTTGATAATTGTGTGTATGAAAAAATGTAACAATCAACAAGTAATTAATAGGAAAAAATAATAGGAGATATGCGGCCATGCGGGTGGTAGGAGTAGGTACTAGGGAGCAACAACAACTAGCAAAATTGTGTCCTTGATTGCAAAATTTGTAACCAAGTGCTCGAAGTGGAAAACTAGGGAAACCAGTCGGTGGATTTAGGGTTTAGGTGCCAGCTGGAACGTCAAGCGCCCAACTTCCTCTCGCTAAAGTTACATTACAAGTCCACCGCAACGCTCCAAAACTCATTGATATGACACGTGGCCTGCACCATGTCATGATTTCCCCCGGAAGTCCTAATGCAAATGGATGAGTTGTCCTCCTCAAAAGAGTGAGCAAAAATGCCTTTTTTGTTAAAAAAAAAATTAGATTGGTTAGTTTAAATTTAGAACTTTTGATAGTATTGAGTTTTTTTTTTCCAAACAAAGTTATTTGATTTTCACGAGAAAAAAATTTATCCATTAATTTTGAGTAAATGAATCGTCATCTACCCACTAAGAATTAGCAAGAATGTCTATTTTGAAGTATGATAATGCACCCTAGTTTTTATGCCATGAAAAAATAAAAAATTATTGTGAAAATTTGGATATCCGAATATCTACTATAAATCAAGATCAATTCTAAGATAAGTTTTGGATAGTGTTAAATCAATGTGAAGATATATTTAACATTGTAATGTTAGGAAAAATAGCAATTCAAAAGGATAATATTTTTAAAATTTTGATATTCTAAATAGAACATAATGAAATTATATTTTACAAATACATTTCCGGATGAAAGTTTTTATATATATTCATAAAATTTAATTAAAAACTTCTTAAACAAAAACTAAGTAATATTACGTTGAGTCATATTTATCGAACCATAAAGTCAAAGGGATTTGACTAGAATCACTTGAGATTCTTACAGGCTGTAACGGGGGCCTTTCCTACGTGGAAGGAAGATGAAAGTCATCGTCAATCCCCAAAAGGGGTAGTTTCCCATTTTATTGCATGGTGGGGCCCTCTTGGTTGATTTAATCTTAGCCGTCCATTCCAAGACCAGGCAATGGATACGGGAAATTACAGCTGTAAAACCAAGCATAAGTTTGTCAAAAGTATGTGGGCCCCACATTGTATCGTTTTGTTCTTTTTGGATGTTGAACAACTCCGCGTCCCCGTCATGTTTTAAACGCTCTCGAAAATAAGTATTGTGTGCCGGTTGCGATATTATATTCATCTTAATACCTTGTAATTTTATTGATTGACATTTATTACCATATGATTCAAAATTCATCGAAAAAGACCCTCGAATTTAAAAAAACCTCACTAGCAACTTGCCACTTGACCAAAAGTTAAACGACGATGTTTTGCTATCTTCATGGCATGTCAGCTCGAATATTTTTTACTCTGCTATTGTTAACTTGTCATTTTACATTTTGGATCCCAAATTAGTTTATTGCAATAAAGTTACAACTACCTAAAAAGTAATTACGATTGAGAAGAAGAGATGTTGAGGTTTTTTAAACTGAGGGTCCTTTTTAATGAATTTTGAACTACAAGGTGCTTAGTTGAACTTTCCCCTCTATTTTTGATTTAATTAGTTTCTGACATGGATCCCACGGTCTCGCTGAAAAATTACGCTATTGTCCAGTATGATTTTCAATGGCCGAGAATATTGTGAACAAGCACCTTCGGTTAGATGCAAAGTTACTAATTTAACCATTCCACTAAAAAATATGCTAACTTAACTGGGAGTTCTAGTAGTGGTAAAATATATGGATTATTTGTGTTTGATTCTACAAAACATTTTAAGAGATTCATTCTACGGATTTGTATGGCAATGTTCAATTTTAAATATCATAATTTTCACGTAAAAATTTACCGATTAGATAATCTTAGAACCTTAAATATTTTTAAAAATGATTTGGGGTACAAGTTTTACCCGGATAACCAGCTCCATAATTATTATATGTGTGCTTCCGAATTTATTTGGGGTGTTAAATACCGATATTCAAAGTCTGTGAGATTGCTATTGAAAGGTATTTCTCATATTAATATTTTAACTCAAAAACATTAGTCTGTAAGATTTAACTCAAAAACTTAGCACATAATTCAAATCGGTTAATCCACTACCATTAGTCTTTCGTTTTTCCTAATACCATTGATCTTCGTTTGCCACATCAATTTATCCAGAGAGAAACCCAAAATGGTCAAACCACATCATAGGAAGCAAATAGAATCAGACAGGGAAAAATATAATACGTCGAGAGTCGCAGGAAACGAGAATTACCAAATAACCTAACCAATTAGCGCCTACAGGCTCAGTCAGGTTCCCAATATCGCAACCCATAGCTTACCACAAAAAGACACCACCAACTTTACACTAACTAGCTTCCCGGAAACAGCCCCAAACACCTCTTTCTTACAAAATTCATGCACCTCCCCCTTTTATATATAACACACCCTTCAGTACTCTCGTACACTATATTCGGATATTCACTAAACCGACTGGGAGAGAAAGAAAAGAGAGAAAAACAAATGATGAACATTTGTTCCACTTCGTCCTATTCGTCCACGAACTCGGAGGACGAATCCTCCGAGTCTCAGGACTGTTCGGTGAGGTCAAAGAAGTCGGACCGGATAAAGGGTCCGTGGAGCGCGGAAGAGGACCGGGCATTGACCAGGATGGTGGAGCGTCATGGGCCGAGGAACTGGTCCCTGATAAGCCGCCACATCAAGGGTCGGTCCGGGAAGTCGTGTCGGCTCCGTTGGTGCAACCAGCTCAGCCCATCAGTCGAGCACCGTCCGTTCTCGCCGGAGGAGGACGCTGCCATCCTCGCTGCCCACGCTCGCTACGGCAACCGCTGGGCCACCATCGCCCGCCAACTCCCCGGCCGAACCGACAACGCCGTGAAGAATCACTGGAACTCCACACTCAAGCGCCGCGCCACGGCCTCGGGGGCCACCCAACACCAAGAGGAGGAGGACGAGGCGTTGACCGCGTTGACTTTGGCTCCTCCAGGCGCCGGAGGGAGTGTGGGCGGCGCCGCCGCGGGGAATGCCAACGTCGGAGAAGGAGGAGGGGAGCCAGCTGGATTCTGGGACGCGATGAGGGACGTGATCGCGAGGGAAGTGAGGGATTACGTCAATTCAACGTTGGCAGCTGACACCAGCAGTAATTATAATACTAATTATGATACTAATACTATTACTGATCACAATGATTATAATAATGATCCTTCTTTTCTTAGTAGTAATATCAATAGTAATCCCAGTATAGGTTTCCAGTTCCAGTTTCACTAAGGAATAAGTTGTTGATTAATTATAGTTCGTTGTGGTGGGGACTGGTGTTTATATTTTGGGTCGGGTTGATTATTATTTTAATTTCATATAAGTCACTTAATTTGGGTTTATTTATTTGAAGTACACGTGTAAGACATTGATCAACATTATTATTTACTTGATGCGTACTTACTTACGAGTCTCTCTCTACTTTATTCGATATGAACATAACTTCAAAACTTCAATATGATATATATATTGAGTTGTTTTTATTTCAATTCGATAAGTTTGAACAATTCGTACAAATAATATGAATGATTTGATTGGTGGTGAATTTTGTTTCTTTCCATGTGTAATTAAGGAGCTATATATAAATATCTATCTTACAGGCTGTCGCCAATGCGGATTGTGGGCTAACGCATGTCAGCCGGTACGCTGTAGTAATCAGTATTATCTTAGGAGGGTTAATTAGAGGCCTAGTGCTCCTCGCCAGAAGATTCTTTATGGCTAAATCTGATGGGAATTAGATTATGTACAGCCTGGCAATTTGGATTTTCTGTTAGGTCATGTTAGTTTTTTTTTTATGCCAATTAATATCTTATTGAATGTACAGATTGATAAAAATTCAAGTCAAACAAATCATAGGACGTTGTTACCACAATTTTAGTTGTTTTGGTTTATACAATCTCAGGTGTGAACTCATTTTATCCATTAATCTAAATTATAGTCTGGTGATAGTTTTAAAATTGCTTTGGATAAACTAGAACAATACTTCAACAATTGATATAAGTTACTTGTTAAATAATGTTAGTTGATACTTGCATTTTTTAGGGTAAATTAATATATACATCTTTATTTGATTGGAGATTGCAAAAGGGTTAATACAAAATTTCAAGATAGTGTTGATGCTGGCATGCACAAGAGAAGTCAGCCTCGAACATCAGCCAATGGACGAAGACAAAAACAAACTCCAAAGGATGTCGTTGGGCCCATAAATAGTGCATTGTCTTTTGCCAGTGAACATCTTCGAGGTATATCTTAACAATTAATCTTTTTGAGATTTCCATTAGCGGAAAAAGAATGTAAGCATGTAATGATGCAAACCTTACACCGTTTTGACATAATTTTGGTGAATCGCTGTTAATTACACTCGGCGTAACATGAATTACTCACTTTCGATGAAACTAGTGATCGAGCAAGGTATAACAGACGACGAGAATCTCAGGTTCTATATGATTAGATTTTATACCGTCAAAAACCAATACTTATTTAAAAAAATAGATTAAACTCGAAATTAAGTAATTAATTTAATTAAGTAATTCATTTAATAAATATTTTAATGGTCGTAAGGGAAGAAAATACGGGGAGACAATTCCCATCCCACTTTACAGAGGCGCATTCCATCTAGATACTCTTGCACGTTCCAAATGTGCAAAATTTTGATTGCATAAAAATTTACGGGGGACATCAATATCGTCCCATCCTTGGAGGTTTCTCGGCCGCAAGGAATCGTTCGCTTTTCTCTCTCTCTCTCTCTCTCTCCCTCTCTCTCTCTCTCTCTCTCTCGGACTTGGACTTCCAAATCATGGGCCATCCTGCATTAATATATGTATGGGATATAACAAATATTATATTTATACCCGTGAGTATGTAACACATGTAAACTCAATGGTTTAAACTCCTACCAAAAAAAATTGTTAAACTATTGTAATAGGAATCTATCTTGTTTTGAGGTTTTGGAATGCTTAATTATATATACATATTGATGTTTCACATTTTTTTTCTATCTTCAACATTTTTCACTCAATTTTTTATCCATGTATAATTTTAATGAGGTTGCAACCAGAGGAGAGAATTTCGCGTTCGATTACTTATAACATGTAAATAGTGATATATAAATAAAATTCTGCCTTTTCAGCAGGAAAAAAAAGTATATGCGTTCATAATATTGAGTACTTGTTCCCGAGTGGTACGGATCTGAGTGGTATAAATTAAATGGATCGGGCTAACTTTTACTCGATACTGTGGGCCTGGATGGGTCTGAGGTCTCCGAGCCCAAAGTATTGCAAATCGGTAGAAAGTTTGTAAACCAGTAAGATATTCCAACACCAATTAATCAGTTATTGCTTACTTAGACGTGGAGAATGTTGCATATTGTAGTGTAGTTTCAGGTGGATAGTGTTCTAGTGCTGTTGTGTGATAAACTTAAGATGGGCAAGAACGGAAAACGGCGTCGTGCTCGCAATGACCGGCGAGGACGGCCATCCGGAGGAGAGAGAATTTCACATTGATAATGGAAGTATGTTGACTAATTTATAAGTGTAGAAAATCTCCTCACTTATCTCAAGATTTCAGATTAGATATGTAGATTTCTAACGCCTTCCACCGAGCTTACAATTGACAGAGGAATACATAAGGACGAGAGCTACAATCTGGAATTGGATTTAGTTAGAATAAAAAACATGGTCTTGTTTTTAGAAGTAAAAAGGCACTATGAAGTGAACAAGATGAAATAAAATGCGGGATCGCCATGGTTTTCGCTCAGCCAAGTAAACAAAAAAGATAAGAAATATTCCAAATTCCAACAATAGAGGAACGGAACTAACAGATTAGTGACAATTGCATTCATCCTCCTCAAACTCCAATGATGTACTTAGAAAATCTATAAGCTAGACCAAGTTGGCATCCTTCCTGAACAACAACAATCAATGGGAATACAACTACATTGTAGGTTCCTAGTGAGCTTGGGAAGGCGTGGATGCGAGACTAGGAGTGGCATTGGAGTGGTCAGAACTCGGAGGCCGCGGAGGAGGCGAAGGGGTGGTAATGACTCCGTCGATACAAGTAGCACATTTCTCCTCTGCCCAGCTCTCCATGTCGTATTGGCCGTACCCCATCATTCTCCTCCCCGAGCACATCCTTCCTATCATAATTGCGGCCGCGCCTAAGATGACGACCACCACGAATGCAACAACGAAAGGGCCGATCGAGCCATGGCTCTCGAGAGGTAGCTGTGTCACGAACATTGGAGGCGGCATTGAAATGGACATTTTGGCTATAGCTAAGCTTTTGTGGGTGTTGAGAAAGATGTGGTCTTTGAACTGGATGGTCAAAAGGATCACAACACTTGAACTAATTGGACAAAGAGAAAGGACACTGAAGTGGAAAAGGGTGAGGGTGAAATCAATTTGAAAAGAAATAATATAGTTGCAATCCAATGGCAAGACAGATGCAAGGACAGAGAGAACAAATTGTACATATGTTGTAATGATTTTGACAAAGAACCTAAGGACAGAAAAAGGACTACCTTCAAAATAAAAGGACGAGAGAAAACGGCAAAAGTAATGAGTGAAAAGTAAGAGGGGAGTGGCCCCAAGAGAAAGTCCAAAAGCTCTTCAAAGACATCTTCAAAGATAATATCTCTGTCTATATGCTTCTGCAGGGTCTCGGTTTCCTGCGTTATACCTTGCTAAATTCAAACAGTTTAATGCAAAATTATGATTAGTACAATTTCTCACATATTTTTAAATTTCTGATATCCAAAATCAAATATTATTATATCTGCATTCACAACCTCAAAAAGGCTAAGTAAAGTTCATGTACTAAGTAAGATGTTTGTGGTCATTTACATTAATATACAGGAGCGTTGCTCCTACTTCCCATAAAAAAAAAAAGTCAAAATATTCTTAGACATTTTTTCAGTGAATGACTATGTCAAAGATTTTTTTTTTTATTGGTAAACCTTGAATTTACAATATCATAGGGAGATCATGAATAACTGCATCCACCAATGCTGTGGCCTGCAAGTTCGTAACCAATTCAGGGGATGCTTTGGTGGTCGAGCCCATTTGACAAGTGCTGCGTCCATTGACTTCTGGTTTTCGAGAAGAGGTCCCTTGTTTGGTTCTTTTGTTCTCTAGCTCAGGCTTATGTTGCAGTATTCCCTGGGAATTCGTGTCTGTGACAGATTTGGCTCTTACCTTTCAACTACTCTTTCTAACTACTACGCAGCAATTAAGTCATGTGACACACTTTTTTTACCGTAAAGAATTTAGGAAAGGTTTATCTAAATCTAAGGTATTTGAATTTTTTTTCTCATTTCAAACAAATTTTTTATTTTAAGAAAAGATGAAAATTGACAAATAACTCCCGAAAAACAAAAAGGAAACGACCATCTTGACTCTTATAGTTGTTACATTAAAACCATCCCAACACCTACGAGGGCAGTCAAAACGACATAGGCCCCGTGAGGCCTTCGATATATTTGACACAACTTGGTGCTTAGGTTTCTTCCATGATTTAGGAGACTTGTCTCCTAAAATAAGCACACCCACAAAAAGTCCAACTCTTAAGAAATTTTTTTTTTTGGATAATTGCCCTCGCTCTCCTGAGATTTGCGGAAATTAGTCATTCAGCCCCTCTATTTTTTTTTATTATTTAGCCCCTCTAGTTTGTGAAAAGGGTATTATTTAGCCCGTGTCACAGAATCCGGCCATTTCTTCGGCGAAAATGGACCTAAGATTACTAAAATACCCTTTTCCTTTAAAAAGTAAAAAAATAAATTGAAACACAATCGTAATTCGTATTGAGCTAAAATTTTTCATGAAGCATCCTAAAAATACACATGATTCACGTAAAATATTTCAGAAATTTTGGAGGCACAAATTTATTTTTCAACGTGCCAATATTTTGTAACATCATATAAAATAGAAAATTTGTCTAATTAGGCTAAAGCTTGTCCTATATGTCTTTAAGTATCTTTAATGAATTTAGGAATCAAAATGTCTGGATTCTCACGAGCCAATTTTGAAAAAATCTGGAGATACCAAAGATTCTTAAGGATACATAGAACAAGTTTTAGGTCCTAAATTCATTAAATATGCTTAAGAACACATGTGACACGTTTCAGCCCAATTAGACCAAATTTCTATTTTATACAATTTTACAAAATATTGGCACGTTAGAAAATAAAAAAAATACTTTTGTGCGTCCAAAATTTCTGAAATATTTTACGTGAATCATTTATATTTTTAGGATGCTTTATGAAAAATTTCAGCTCAATACAAATTACGATTGTATTTCAATTTATTTTTTTACTTTTTAAAGGAAAATGATATTTTAGTAATCTTAGGTCCATTTTCGTCGGAGAAATTGCCGGATTTCGGTGACAGGGGCTAAATAATACTCTTTTCACAAACTACAGGGGCTAAATAATAAAAAAAATAGAGGGGCTGAATCACTAATTTCCGCAAACCCCAGGGGGCGAGGGCAATTATCCCTTTTTTTTTGGTAAATTGCCCTCCCGTCCCTCTCCTTTGCTTAAATTACTATTTTCGTCCCTACTATTTCAACAATGATGATTTCGACCTCCAAATTTGATTTAATAGCACTCTAAGGTCCCTGGTACCGGAATCGGAAAAAAATCCGGCGATCAGGGGCTTAAGATTACGAAAATACCTTTTTCCTTTGAAAAGTAAAAAAATAAATTGAAATACAATTGTAATTCGTATTGAGCTAAAATTTTTCATGAAGCATCCTAAAAATACACATGATTTACGCACAAAATTTCAGAAATTTTGGAGGTACAAAACTATTATTTTTATTTTTCAACATGCCAAATTTTGTAAAATCATATAAAATAAAAAATTTATCTAATTGGGCTGAAACTTGTCCCATGTGTTCTTAAGAATATCTAGTAAATTTAGGACCTAAAAATTGTTCTATTTTGCATTAAGCATCTTTACTAAAGACTCCATTTTTAGTAAAAAAATAAATTAAAACTCTATATTTTTGGTATCCCCAGACTTTTTCAAAATTGGCTAGAGAGAATCCAGATTTTTTGACTCCTAAATTCATTAAAGATGCTTAAAGACACATGGGACAAGTTTCAGCCCAATTAGACAAATTTTCTATTTTATATGAGTTTACAAAATTTTGGCAGGTTGAAAAATAGAAAAATACTTATGTGCCTCCAAAATTTCTGAAATATTTTACGTAAATGATGTGTATTTTTAGGATGCTTGATGCAAAATTTTAGCTCAATACAAATTACGATTATGTTTTAATTTATTTTTTTACTTTTTTAAGGAAAATGGTATTTTCGTAATCTTAGGTCCATTTTCGTCGGAGAAATGGCCGGATTCCGGTGACAGGGACCCTAGAGTGCTATTAAATCAAATCTGGAGGACGAAATCATTATTTTTGAAACAGTAGGGACGAAAATAGTAATTTAAGCAAACGAGAGAGACGGGAGAGCAATTTACCCCTTTTTTTTAATCGGTCCAGTGGTTCTTGTGTAGGGGAGCAGTTTTTCAGTATTTTAAGAATCAAATACTGACTATTAAAGAGGTCACTTTTCGGTCCAACGACATTAGGCTATGATTCATTACGATTATGATTTAATTATAAAAGGATTAGGAGTGGAGACTCTGGAGTTCGTAAATGAGTTCCCACTAGGAATGGGTCTTAGGGGTCTTACGGGTCTTGGGTTGTTGGTTGGGCCACGGCCCATTAGTTTATAAAAACAAATATTATTTATTTAGTTCGCTTTTCGAAGGGAAACAAATATAGTTAGAAATAATTTTCTATGAATCAAAACTTATATTGCGTAACTAAGAGGTTTTTATTGGAGTAACTATGTCTCTTGTGACTCACTAAGACCACCCGTAATCGTGAACTCGAGTTGACTTTGTCCATGCAATTCTTCTCTCTTGCGTTAATTTTGTTCTTGCACCTATTTAATACTTGTAGTCACATCTTTGCCTTGTTCTTGTTCATTGTTCATGTAATCACGTTAGTTACATGCCAGCAATTTTTTTTAATGTAAATAATTATAATAAACTCGAATCGACAATGAACTAACGAAAACAATTATAATTAATTCCAAAGTAACAAAATATGATTTAGTAAAATAGAAAAATAATGTCAAGTTAAAAACATATTACAAAAAAAAAATCTAAATTATTTCAATTGAATTATTGGTTACAAGATAATTTATAAATTTTGTAACAATATAAAAAATTTCTAATAGAATGATGAAAGGTGTAACAAAGATTTTTTTTAAATATATATATTTTAAAAAAACAAAAAAAATCAATCCATACATGACACATAGGTAGAGACGTCGCGTGACACATGCGCTCTAACACGGGAGGATGGTGTGTGTGCTAACTCCGCGTGTTTCCTCGCCCTTGATTGATGTGTGTATTGCATATGCTACGAGCGAGTATGCAATGCCTTTCCTGTTGCAGCTGCAGGTGATCTAACAAGCTCATGAACAAGGAATAACGTTTCATGTAATATTAAAGATTTTGGGTTGCTTGTTTTAAATGTAGAAGAAAAGTACGTTTTTTACATTACCATTACCCGATTCATATGTCATGTTTCTAATAGTAAGCGAGCGGATGAGATAGAGAAATCGTACAAAATAAGGTGGTTAGACGTGGGTAAACAAAATAGAAAAGATGCAGATTAGCAATGCTTAACTATTTCACCACTCATATTCTTCAAAGCGACGAACATCACTTGGAAGACAAACGACAACAGCAGGGGAAAATTTCGACAACGCCAACAGGTTTTTTACGAATATAAGCTTGTTCAAGAGTTTTAGGGATTGTATTTTATGAATATCATGTGGGTCTAAATTTCAAGGTTTCAGACGATTTTGAATTTTTTTCATTCTTAAACAAGTTTTTCTACTTCACAAAGGTTGAGAATTGAACCACCCGACTCTTGGAAAACGAAGGATTCATTTACATCTTATCTATTAAACATTGATTAGGATAAAAACCAGAGAAGGATCGAATAGTCTAAACAAGAGGATCAACGGTAAGAGACTGAAACAAATAAATAATTAATAATGGGTGGCCAAAAGATTTCAAGTTACAAGCTGTAGCTGATCCTAAAAGACAACTAGCCGTAGAGAAAAGAGCCAAATTTGTACGCGAACCATCTAAATACTATATACATACAAACATCCCAAAGAGCCATTTCGGTGAAGCACCAGAGCAAATTAAACTTGGATTCTTCCATTTTCCTTCCTGTCTCCTCTTCATTTTATGTACGTAGCTAATCTCAGGACCTTTTCCCTGTGACCAATGTCTTGCTGGAATATGCTTCCGTGGTCAGGGGGCAAGACACCTCGGACTTCGACATCAAAACCGTTGACTTCTTTTCGAGGCTTCAAATGTGTGGAACTTCTCTTCCACGAGTCCTTGACAGAGCCAGGGGGTGGTTGTTTGCAGAATCAAGCGATAGGAGTCGATTGGTTGAGGAGCTAAAGTTGTGGAGCCCCGGAGTTGGTTGCGGGTTGGATGGGGAGGGTCGCGCTTCGAACATAGACCAATGCGAGTGATGTGGAGGTGAAGGGGAGCAGGGTGTTCTTGGGACACTTCGAGCTCTTATACTGCTAGTAATATAGTTACTTTTTGGACTGCATATCCAATCTATTTCGCGTGGACTGTATCTGAGTAATCTTGGATTCGGAGACTTATCCTATAGACAACAATGACAACTTTTTGGATACTAATCATAAAGAGTTTAGAACACAGCGGGAAGATTTGGTGCATAAGCATTGTTGACACTTACTGTGGAATTCGTTTGAGATGAGTGGACAGAAACATTAAGATCGCCATAGTTCTGAACGAAGGAATGCTCGAGCAACATCAAGGCCGAGGGTCGCTCTGCAGGATCTCTTCTGAAGCAACGACTGAGAAAATCTTTTCCTTCAGGTGACAGATTTTCAGGTATTGCTGGACTTCTGTTCAATACCTTGAACATAGCTTGAGGCTGACAAATCAATATTGTTAGACATTTATGCTCTGACAAGATGAAGAGAAGATGCAAGAGAAAGAGAGACTCACCCCTTCTAGATCACCCCAAGGGGGTTTACTAGTAAACATTTCAATGATGGTGCAGCCCAGGCTCCATATATCAACTGCACAAGCAAGATCGGGATTCGATTCGTTCTGCATAATGGCCTTCATCAGCTCTGGAGCCATCCAATGTGGGCTGCCCTTCATTGACAATTGAGTCGATAAACCTGTAAGCTGAATAAAACCAGAGCGGAAAAATATGCTTTAACCATCTTTAGTATGCACTTTGAGAGTGCTTCTATGCACAATTCTTGACCAAAACTTACATGTTTTGCCATCCCAAAATCAGCAAGCTTGATGGTACCGGATTGATCGACAAGCAAATTGGCACCTTTTATATCCCTAAAAAAAGAATCACAAGCTATGTCAAAGAGGATGATAGTTTGAGGAAAATAACAGCTTATTCTCATATTGCAGACTAATTTACCTGTGGATGGTTTTCCTACTATGCAGATAAGCCAGCCCGCAGAGGATATGGCGGGTGAAGTTTCGAACTATGGACTCGGTCATGTTCCTGCAGTGTTCGTGGACATATTTGCTAAGTGATCCAGGATGAACATACTCCAAATAGATGTTAAAGTGGTCATCAACCTGAACATAACCCAGTTTAATCAATCAATACCTATACTATATGAATCCAAAGATATGATATGCTTAACAACATAACTTGAACTTACTGTTTCACAGCCATAGTACTGCACGATATTCGGATGTTCCAATTGACTGAGTACACTAATTTCCTGCATTCAAATATCCAAAAATAAGAAAACCTTAAAAAACCAACAAGATCAAGCCTATTTCTATACTTCATCAGAATCCCAAAATGACCTGCTCTAACTGCTTCACGCATTCGTTTGATTGGGGATCATCAGGGATTATATTGACCTCCTTGATCGCACATGATGCGCCCGTCAAACTGCATACAACAACAACAACTTGTCTGAGCAACAAGGATCAGACATATAACTAAATAAACAGAGCTAATCAACTGCATACCGATTGGTGCCATGGTAGACACTGCCATAGGTACCACGGCCAATGAGCCTTCCTTTCTGCCAAAGTGCAACACTGCCCTCCGCTCTATGGACTACTGCTCGAGGAGGCGATGGCACGACTGCTAGCTGAGATGGTACAGAAGCAGGGGTGGGAGAGGGCGGCCGAGGCAGCGGATGAGCAGTGACTTGACACCTAAAACTAGGATGAAACTTATCGCTTTTCTTAGGCCTAATGCAAGTTCTGTGATTATGCAACATATCCGGGCTATAAAGGGGAGATTGATCCGGACTACAAAGAGTAGGAGTCGTATAGCCGCTCGTCGGCGCGCTGCTGGGTTTAACCATATGGTTGGGATCATTAGAATTATGATGGTTATAGAAAAGGAAACGGTCACCTGAGGCCATCCTCCGGGGGCTCATGTTGGGTGTGGACAAGCCGCTTGCCGGAGCGCTCCTGACTGGAATGTGTAGCCGCGGCAATTGATAGCTGTGATATCCGATGTGGGAATCATTAGACCGCACCTGCCGAGAATTCTCGCAGCTTGGGGGCGACCAGGATAAAGTACTAAAAGAAACAAGGAAAACAAAAGTGATCAGTTACGAGAATAAAAGTTAGAATCTCTACATCTAACTGGGACCAGTCCAATATGTCTCACCTTTTAACGGGAGAGGATGTCTTTGGTTGACCGCCTGGGTATGAACACAACGACTCCGGTGGTCGTCTCTGGGCCATCAACGACTCGGGAAGAGGTAGAGGGAGGGGGACGGCAGAACAGGACCGGTAACGATCGGGGATAGTACAAGGAGACAATGGGATGCCGTCGGTGAGGAAGTTAAGGCCGAGCTCCTCGTCGGTAGCATGCCTGAGCTTCCGCTGGCGGGTGAGCCTACGCTCAGTAAATGAACTAGACTGCTCCCGCTTGTCGATGGAGCTAATACTCCGACCGTCGTTAGTCGTCGTTGACCAAGACGGTGACGAGGAGGAGGAGGGAGCAGAGAGGGTCTTATGGAAGAGGTGCATCGAGACACATGGAAGAGGTACAAAGAATATTCACTTACAGAACACAAGTAGCTCAAATTTCACAAAAAGAAGCTTTGTGCTTCTTTTCACGTTCTTCGGTGCTCGGATTCAAATTGTCGGTTAACTAGCCACAAGAGCAAAACCCACTATCAACACCAATCTCCTTAGAATATAAATAACCTTAAGAACATAAACAACTCATCTTAAAACCTAAATTCAAATTTTCTACAAGTAACCCAAAATACAGCCAGCAAGCCCAAACTTTAACGAGGTGCACAGAACATTTCGTTCAATCAAATCAAGCTTTTAATATATATTCGGAAATCTTATGAAGTCCTCTAAGATCTCTTCTAAACCATCAAATTCAAATTCGGAGCCTAAGGACATGTATCAAGTCGATATTCTTTCCCTTGTAAATCCGAACATAACCAACTGCTCCAAAACTTAACCAACTTTTGAACAAGATTTATTCATCCAAAAATGGCCAAAATATACCATTAGAAAGATTAGAGAGTCATCTAAAATCTATCAAAATTTCATGATCTAATTCGAAACCTAAGTATGCTAACTAATCACGTTTTTATCAATACCCTCAACTGCGTGCTTCTTCAACAACGCACTGATTCAAATAAAATTTCTCGTCGACTCCCTGATCCAAAATTCACATATAATATACCAAAAGAACGGTATGGAACTCCTCTATAAGTTCTCAAAATTTTATGGTCCAATTTGAAGTCTAAGTCTACTTACTAGATCAATCTTCTTCCCGTCGTTTACTGACTATCTTAGAAACTATCTATTAGTTCAAAATAGATTTCCCAATGATTCTATTATCCAATTAACAAGCGGTTTGCAGCACTAGAAAAATCTCTTCATCTTTTACAATTTCCTCAACTACCACAAAGTCTGAATCGCAGAAGAAGAGGACTTACCAAATTGTTCTTTCCTTGGCTGTTTCTTTCTTCCTCTTCTCCTCCTCACGTTTTTTTTCTTTTTCTCCTCTTCCTTTTTCTCTTCTCCCTTCTACGTTTTTCTCCCTTCTGCTTCCTTCTCTGAATGTTTTCCAAGGGATAAGAACAACTGACCAACCCAAAGTCATCTTTTTATATATTTTCTCCAAACTTCCATCATACGTCAAAATACCCGCACTTCCAAGTGTTTGACATTTAACGCAATTGGAATTTCCTTCACACATTCCTCTCTGTCGTGGAAGAAGGGCCCTAATTTTTCCACGTATCAAGTCCTTGCCTACGTGTTATGTTAAAAAAAATATCTAGCCAGTAGTACCCTCCCCGTACGCCTTTTTAGTAGTACTTTTACATGACTTTGGTGAGTTCTATGGATTGGTCCCCCCGGTCGGATTCATCATCACTGGCAACAGCTAAGCAAAGGGTTGCTAAAAAGTCCACCATGCAAATCTCTAATTTTGACTTTGGTCAAAGCGTATTGCAGGTCATATTTTATACGTGGTTCTCTTAACTTTTTTTTTAATATACTCATTATAGTTGAACATTTAAGGATCCCCTTTAAAAATGATTATCACAGTGATAATTTTTTTGGTGTTTAGGATTTGGTCTTAACATTTTTTAGAAAAGCAAAGTATTTTAACAATAAACCGCGAGTCCAATTGATTTTTGTAAAGATAAATAATTATACTTAATTATAATTTGAAAGGAAAATCTCTATCAAATCATTTTATGCATTGTCATTAAGTTGAATATCATATATAATCAAGTCCTATCGGTTCTAATGTCAATATGATTGTTGTCACATAACTTGTCCCGTACCACTTAATTTCACCCGCTGGCGTAATTACTAGGGCGTTATCATCACCGTAGATTGGCGATTAATAGTTTGTCGTCGTCTGTCTTTTAATTCTTTTCCCGTCGGCCGTCCTTGTCTGTTCACGCAAAGCTGAGTTTTGTGTGCAACTGTACCAATTTGTACAGGATCTACGGCAGTTTGGGACGACGCCAACACTGCAAATTAGAATATTGTCATAAAATGTGGAGCAGCTAACAAACCTCGTAGCAATTATGTTCTATGCAGTACGGACATGCAAATCAAGCTTTGTGACAAACCCCAACGAGTTGATATAGTGTTTTTTGCTATTTGTATTCGTGGCGTTGTTGTGTATATATCTGTTCATCGTACATATTGTTTATGTCACCATACAATGAATTTTTCGCTTAATTAATATTGCCCTTATGTTGGAAATTGACAATGTTTCCACTGGAAGAAAGTCAAATTAAGTTGTAATTTTAGAATCTATGATTTTTGTATGTAATTTTTTAGTGTATTTATTCTTAAATCTAATTTAAGGTGAATGTGAAGTTAATGTTTAGAGTAGTGGTTTAAAGTTGAATTTTTCAGAAAGGTAGGGAACTATTTTGAAAGAAGTCCAAAGTGGAAGCTTTTCATAGCACATTGATTATGGAAGGAAACAATTCTCATTTTATAAGGAGAACTATTTTGTTAGCTACTAACTAAAATGAACTACATGGAAAGGCAATCCAAATTTAGTGAGAAGATAGTGCATAGTAATAGTTGTTTTCTCTTCTTTCTCTCTCTAAAAAATAGTCGTTGTCTCTTAATGGCAATTTTCATGATTTGTAAGTATTAAAATATATACCACGGTTAGTTTGCAATGGTACTATTCTAATTTAATTAAATTTTGAGTTGATTCTTTGTCTTGTGCCAACATGGCAACAACAGTATACGCGAAGGTGGTAGAAACTTAGGATAATTTGTTGGAACGCTTCAAAGTTGAAAATCCCATATTTGGACCGGCAAACCAAAATCTATTTAGTTGAAATGGTTCTAGGATCATCATATTGGGTTTACCACATGGGAACAGACATAGACCTCAACAGCCAACAAAAAAAGGCACTACCAAGAGTCAATTTTGATTTTCTCAACTGAAGCCGAAAAAGGTCTATCTTTTATGCCAAAAGTCAAAATTTCAAAGTTAAGCGATGAATATTGTAACCCTTGAGGCCAGAAGACAAAATGATTCATCAAAATAGAAGTCATACGCAAATTAGAATTTGGAACAAATCATAACATATATCGTAAATTAACAAATAACTGTGCATCAATTTTCTTTTTGCAACATACACACTGAATTTACAGTTATAAGTTCACCAATAATAGGTTGATAGTACAAAATACCCGACCCAAATGGAAGTTAAACCTATCCAGATTCGAGCCAAAGTTAATGGGCCTAGAAGATCACAAGATAATAGCCCATTAGGCCTCGAAGCCCGAAACCACCTCCTTCGATTCCAATTCCTCCCAAATTAACAAACCAAACGCCGAAGTCCCCAAAACCTCCCGCCACACTTTGAACCCTCCCGGGTGGGTGCATGAGCTACACGCGCCGTTTTGGTTTCCTAATTAGGAGATCCTTCTCTTTCTCCCTCCCGAAGAAGCAGCTCCCACTCCTAACCGCCGCTATCTCGTCTTTTCCAAACCCTAAAAAACCGCCACCCTACCCCGTGAGCCGACCCTACCAGCGCCCGCCGGCCATTCGGTGGGACCCGGAGCTGCGCAACGCGATCAGCTTCATCGGGACCGTTAAACGCCCCCTCGCTGTTATGAACACGAAGCCGACCAGTCGCTTCGGTGTCTACACTGTGCTCCGGGCTAGAAGCCCTAACGGATCCCGCGATCTGCCGGTTGAGTGAGTTTTTCTTTCTGCCTTTAGGTCGGTCCCGGTCGGATTGTTTTAGTAGTTGAATGGGAAGAGTTAGGGTTTTGTTTTTTTGGTGAATAGGATTATGGTGGTTCTGTGGGAGGAGACTGCGCGGAGGTACATGGAGCATATAAAGCAGGATGATTGCGTGTACGTGTCTGGGAGGTTAGAGTCCTATACTCGATCAGGCCGGGATGGTGTTCCCAAATTACATTGCAAGGTGAATATTTTTGCATTAGTAGCAGGTCTCGGACGCTTTTTCCGCTCCTGTTTGATGTTGATTTCCCGTGGGGGTTCAAAATGTGATTCGTTTTTGTGTTTTTGCTAATGTGTTTGTAGATAATCGCGAAGGAGTTGTGCTACGTAGCACAATCTGGTCAAGTAGTAACAGGGGATACACAAATGAAACCGTCCAGTACAGTTCAGGAGTCACAAGCAGTAGGAGGTACCTGTTCTCTTTCGCTTTCGATTTTTGTTAAGCGTACGAATCAGTGGATTTAAAATAGATCAGGTTGTTCCAACGGAAATTCGTATTGGAAGGACTCTGTCTAGTCATGTTTGTGTGGCATAGACAGCAGCGAATCAGTGGATTCAAGATTGAATTTTTCTGCTGCTTCAAATGAGCCATACCGATTCCATTATAGAGACTGCCTTTTCATATTTGTAGTTGGAGTCTGAGACCTGCAAGATAAGAAATTTAGTAGATTCTTTTAGTTTCCTTTCTCTTGTTACTTATTTGTCTCTGCATCTCTTTGCTAACAGGTTCTGGTGCCAATGTCATGGAAAAAGTAAAAGACCGCCTTGATGTGTGGAGAAAGGTTTTTGCTGAACCTGATGAATGGTGGGACAATAGAGCAGATAAAGCTCTCATGCAGAAAGATACTTGGCCAGATTTTAAGCACAAGAGGACGGGAACTTGTCTTTGGCTGCGGCCAAATGATCCAGAATGGATTAGAAGTCAACTGCAATTGCTCGATTCCAAAACCACTGAAAGAATCCACATGAAATATGATGGTGATGATTGCCAGGGACTGAATAATAATAAACTACACCTGTGGCAGGTGTTCTTTGCCAGTCCGCACGAATGGTGGGACCAGAGGACGACAAAGAGAAATCCACTCGCCCCAGACTTTAAACACAAGAGCACTGGCGAGGCTCTTTGGCTGGATGCAAATGATCCACCATGGGTCAAAAGACAGCTTCAGGTTATTGATTCACCGAGCCAGAACAATAATGTAAATGCTCGGCTCTCGCAGTTTATGGAATATGATTAGGAAGAAATGTCAAGGGTCCTCCAACAGAAGATACATGATGCCAGCGAGCTTGACATCCATCTGGTGCCAATTGCTAGGTGCGGAATAGTGACTTTAAAGATGCCAAATAAGTGGTTAGAAGTGGGGAATGGCGATGGCCAATGTCGATCAAGCAAAGGCATTGGCTTATGCCTTAGTGTGTGCATGATAGTTCTACACATTGATAGTCCAGGGTGTAAATAGAAGCTCTAAACATTTTTATTTTTTGCAAGTTTAGTTCTACACATAGATAGTCCAGGCCCCAGGGTATAAATAGAAGCTCTAAACATTTTTATTTTATTTTTTTTTTGCAAGTTTTCTGCTATTTGCAGCTCTGCATCAAACAAATTTGTGACAAAAATCCAATACCTTTGTAAACTTCTTAATAGAAAATATTTCACCAGAAACATACTGTTCAAAATGCATGTTAGGAAGTTTGGCTTGCTTAATTTCATAAACTAAGAAATGGAAAGTTCTGATTGTTTAATATTACACGCGTCACTTGCAGGTGAAATGGGAGAGATGAATTGGCCGGGCATGGAATTCCCTGAAGCTGAAGTTCTAATCCTGAACTTAGCAGGTAAAGAGTGCTCTTCCATTCATTGATGGCATGTCAAAGATTAAGGCCCAGATTGTGATCAATTATATCAAATCCAATGCAATAGTAGAAAATTTCTCAACTTTTACCAATTCGGAAATCTTAAGAAGCCTTTGGTTAGCACCATAAATTGAAGCAAAAAAAGAAAAAAAGAAACAGAGTATCCCTTTATTTGGGAGTGGTGTTGTTCACATTTATTTTTTTTGGTGATAAGTTGTTCACATTTATTAAGGTGCCTATCAGGATCCTCCCTCTATTTGCAATCCTGCATCAAACCGATTGAGAGGACAGTTGCTTTGAATATGCCACCTCCATAAGTGGGCCTTCTCAACTTTATTGGAAGGCCCAACCAAGTGATGGCATCAATTAAGATGGACTTGGGGAAAAGAGTTTTTGGGCCCACAAAGAGGTCGGTACATATAATATGCGATTCGCCCAAATTAAGAAGCAAATGTGATGGCAATTATGAGATATCCAAACTTAAAAACAACCTTCTCATTTTTTTTCCGGTTGATGGCAAATAAGCGTTGGAATCAGCCAAAAGGTGTTCTTAATGAAGAATTTTTATATGATGAGAACGTAACGGCTTGATACATAGAAAACAATAATTTTCATTTTTTGATTACATCTTGAACAATCGATTTTATAACAATAATTTTGATTTTTTAAATGTTCGAATATTAATACAAGCTGAGGTGTGGTCAAGCCAAAGCCAAACGTCTGACAGAGATCTACGGCCAACCAAGAAACAACGCGTGGACCCCACGGTAAGATTCTTAGTCGTGTCAAATCACACTCCAATTTTTGTCTTCTTTACTGCGGTCGCCGGCCCGTATGTTCCTCGTTCGTGTTATAGTAATGGAGTAGGACGAGGATAATGGATTCCTGAGATATTTTTCTCCCAAGATATGATTTGCCCGAGATTTTAACAAATTCATTTCAGCCAATCAAAGTTATCTGACTTATGAAGCTTTCTAAAGCAAGAACTTTCTTGGATACTCTTATTAGACATTGACCATCCTATTTTTTTTAGTGTTGGTAGTTGAACTCTCCTGTAACTTCGAATGAGTCATCCGAAGTAGGAAGATTGGCTGTAATTTCTGTATTATTTCTCTTGATTTGACGTTTATCTTTGTGCCAAAATATTCAATCGAATTATTTGGACTGACCGTTGTTAATTCCTGTCATCGTTCAGGAAAAAAATATAGAGCATTCTTGATGTGCACGTATTCATTATCTCCGAGATCATTATGACTTCGTCTTCATAAATAATCTGAACATCTAATTGAAATAGGAAATGACATCCATTCAGCCCAAAAAATTCAGAAAAGTTATGTCTACACTGAAGTCATTGCAACCTTTTGAGACAGAACACAACTTGGTTCTGGATGCCCTAAAATCTTACAAGAGGAGGGCCAAAAAGGGCTAAAAAAAGAACAACAACCTATGAGCATTTAAGGTTGAGGAGTTCCGATCTTTCCGGCTGATGAACAATGTAACATATTTTACATTTTTAGACATGTTCGGTAGAAGTTTACAAAGGTAAAAACGGCTGCTGCCTAATTAGCGGAATCTGGATGGTATCCAGCCGTGAGCTCTAAGGGGAAGGCTGTAGAACTCTTCGGTTCTGCCGTCCCCATGTTTGTGCTGGAACGGCGTCCACCACGGGAGTCCTCGGTCCACGGCCGTCTCCCTTGCTTCGAGAGTATTGTCAAGGATCGTCCCTAAGATTATAGCCACCGTCGCGGGAGACGAAAATATCGTGTTGAGTATGTCGTTGAACTGCAGGCATTGCCAAGAAGAATCGCCATATTGCAAATAAAGAGATTAGAAGAATGAAAAAGCATGTGAAGTTTGTGATTTTAGTGCAACTTACCCATCCACCTCCAGTTCTAACTGGTCCGTGCCCGTCGTTGGTGGTATTGCTGAGGAAATACTGAGGTATTGATATTGCCAGGAACAAAGATACTCCCAGTACGTAGTGATTTCTCATCGAATTATTGTTGGAGAACTGTATAAACGAAATCCCTATAGCAGCTGCAAACGGAATCCCAAACCATTGTGTAAAGAATAGAATTCCGTAACAAAAAACGCAAGATGCAATGGAGATGAAATGAGAACATGTTTCAGGAGTGAACTCACCAACAATGCCAAACAAAACGCAATAAATAGCTCCGAATATTGGCAGAGGGATTGAAGCAAACAAAGCACCGAACTTCCCTGATAAAAAGCAATAAGATGAGCCATTAAATTCTCACTCGAGAACTAACTAATCTTGGGACCAATCGAGATATGCACCGAAAGCATACCAAAGATGGAGAAAAAGAACATGAAAGCAGTTGAGACTTGCACCACTCTGCGGCTTCCTATGCGTGTGAGTCCGAGAAGGCCCACATTTTCACTGCAATGCAGTTCCGACTAGTCAGCAAAACAAGTTTCCATATGATACGAATCAACCAATTTCTGCTATTGCATTATAAAGAATGATCTTCTAAAGTATCTATCATGGTACATTGGCAACAGTATAAACAATTTTTTTCGAAGGAGGTTTTGTAATCCAATATGTGCAAAAGACAGATAGATGGTGTTGCGTACACAGATGCTGTGGTACCCGCACAAGCACCAAAAATTCCATCAAGAAGTGAGCTGATACCCTGAAATCAGAAACAACATAAGATGACTTAACCTTCCATCGAACAGAGAACCTAAACTGAAATACTATCAACCTATAAACAACGGAAATAAAAAAGGTTAGCTCCTGGCTACAGAACTTCACCTGCAAACCGATGCTTCTGGACAGTATATAAGCCGGAGGATGAGTGGCACCTGCAAGCCGCGCCGCAGCGAAAAATGTTCCAGTTGACTGCATTCAGATTTTTATGTAATATGGTTAGATGATAGACTGTGCACAAGAAACAAGTCTATTTTACTAAAACACAAAAATTGATTGATGTATGTTAACACAGGGACAATGAAACTTATGCGTGAAAGTATTGATATTACAAATTCAACAAGCCAATAAATTTATAGTGATAGTACCTCTGCGGATGTGACAAGCACTGCTCCCATCATCCCAAAGATATGACTGGCTCTGAAAATGGGAGTGCCCCACTGGAGAGGATATGGAACTCTGATCCTGAAAATAAGCATTAGGATAGTCTGAACAAGTACTAGGTCGTTTCGAGTAAAAGCTAAAGTATTGGTTCTCATATCATAATACCATGGAGATGAGCTTATGAGGTGGAGCCCGTCAGTGCGGCAACTTTGTTTTGTTAGCACGGGAGAATTATTGTACGCACCAGAAGCAGTGAGGATAGCAGCAAAGGCCCAAATGATTGCTAAGCAAACAAGCAATCCAAACCTCTCAAGGATAGGATGTGCTCTTTCATGGAGATGCTTCAGATACTGGGAGTAACAAGCCATTTAGTTCACCTCTGCCAAGCCCATTAATTATTACCATTAAATTAAACAAAATGATGTCTTACCTGTTGAACAACTACAAGTAGAATCAGCATAGGCAAGCCAAGCTCGACGCAGCTAGCAAGCTATAAAAAATAGTTAATTCGGGATTAACTACAGCTCTGAATTGAACCGAACATCATGTGGAACTAGAATCGTTCAATAAGAATTAATTACCACAGGGAAGCCTCTCATGAAGAGACCAAGTCCAACAACACTAACCACGGGCACGATGACAATAGGACTAAAGAACCTGTCGATTCATCGTTGAGGAGAGACCACGTGTTAAAAGCAAAGCATAAAACATGAAAGAAACAATGATTAGCTCAATACAAAGTTGAACGAACGTGATTGAATTGAAAAGGTCATTACTCTAGATCAATCAGTAAGATGAGAAACTTCTACTTATGATACCTTGTTAAATGGCCCCACATATTGCTAAAGCCAATCACTATATTGAGGAATGAAGAAATGATAAGTGCCCCCTGAATAGTCCTCATAGTGTGGAGAAATCTCTGGAAATACAAGCATCATAATTGATGAAATACATACGGTCATCACAGCACTCGACGCCGATAAGAAAGATGCATATGATCAGGCAGAAAATGTTGGCAATCTTCAAGAAAAAAACTGAGAAATAATTATAATAGAAGCTTAACAGTGAGATAATCACTTCGCACCTCATGCTCACTGTCGAAGGTTTCATCACCCAGATCCCTAATGATTGACAGCACTGGCAAGATAAAAGCGTAAGAGGCACGCATCACTGTTGGAAGCCTAGTTCCAGTAAATGCTTGGATAAGCGTATTTATCCCCGCCATAAAGAGTAATGTCTGAATAACTCGAGCTTTATCATGCTGATCAGAAAGTAAATGATTTTAGAACACAAAAAAGGCCAAGCTACAGCAGTCCAGGTTCTTAAATAGGATTTGGAGGTCGGAGCAACTCTCACGTTGGTCCCGCCCATCCGAGGCACGAGGTAAGAGGCAATTGAGACTATAGTTCCGAGCACCACAATGTAATGTTGGAAAGCCAGGAATGCGGTCTCAGCTGCACAATAAGATCGACAAGTTTTAAATGCGCGAAATGAAATTTGCGTAGGCTAGGTCAAGAACCATATTTGAAAAGACAGTTGTTCAATTAGCTATAACTTGAACAGAAACTAAGCACTGGATCCCTATAAAGTATACAGAATCAGAAAGTAGCTATATATGAACAATTTAACTAAAATTTAGCTTTTAGTTGATTCCACAGACATTCCCAAGGATCCAAAGGACCAATCTTTGGCTCTGAAACTCCACTACCCACAAAGGGGACCTCAAAAAACCAGAATCTTTATGTTCCACTGTGACCACCACATCAAAAAAGCACACAGCTTCAAAATAAAGTATCCAACTTTTAAGTAAAGAAATTGACTAATCAACCCATATAGCTCACACAAACATGAAAATGAAACTGGAAAAATATATATTTTTAGACACAAAGACCTCCTCAAGTCAATACAAGTCTTTAACTAATTGGACCAAAAATTATATATTTAAACAAAGGGAAAAAAGAAAAACTAACGCCAAGAAGGGTTGGAGTGGATGCAGTATTGGAGCTGGAGGAGCTGCTCTGCTGGAGTCCACGTGGGACCCTTTGACATCCCGAGATTCGGAGGCGGTGGCGCCGTCGCCGCGGGCGGCTGGTGGTTGTGGTTGTGGTTGTGGTTGTGTCCGGTCTCCACCATCTTCTTGCTTCCTTCTCTTCACTCTTCAAAATTTTCACTTTTTTTTATGTAGCTTGAACTACAAATTAAAGACCAGCTTTTTGCTAAAGATTAAGCTTTTAAATTACCCTTCGAACTTCGTTTTCCTGTGTTTATGGTGTAACAAATAGCAGGAGAGAGAGAGAGAGAGAGAGAGAGAGAGAGAGAGAGAGAGAGAGAGAAGCTATGGAAGGTAAAGAGGAAGTGTCGGATGTTGGAGCGAGAAAAAAGAAAAGAAATGCTAGTTAGTACTTCCTTTTTAGTTTATACGGGATATATACCTAGAAAGGAAAAAAATGAAAATATATATTAATATTAGCAGTATAGTTTATTATTTATTTCCTAAGTATCCAATTTATGCGACAATTTTCTTCGTAATAATAGAAATGAGATTGTTTAAGAGAATTTAAATAACTTAATAAAAACGTTAGTTCAGACCATTTATTGTAAGTCATAACTCATAACTCACAAGCAAGATGGGATTTTTTTTTTTAAGTTGAAAGAACCTGGAAGAGAGAGATAGACAAGCGGTGGCTTGGATTACGTTAAGGTTTGTCTTGGTTCGAGGGAGAGGGGACATTTTTCTTCATTTGATTTTTTTGCTTGTAATGGAATTTCTTTTGGTTTTTTTTATACTTCATGAGATTTTTTTTATAATTTATTGATAAGTCCACGGATGGGCGTAATTGATAAGAACGACGTGGGCTTTAAATACTTTGGAGTAGCCGAAATGACCTTTTTGCCTTTTTAACTTTTTGAGCGTTAAGTAACTTTCTTTTGTTATTATTTAATATGACAAAGAGAATATTAAAGTTGGCATTACCGAACAAATACATGTATCCGACGTGTTGTTAAAGTACGACCCCTCGGATAGTTCGGGGTAATTAAGGAGGAAAGTCTAGTAAGTTATTGTGGTACTGTCGCTCCGTATTTATGTTATATAATAAATATTTGACATGTCTTTTTTAAAACACAAACTCAATATAGCTTAAGGTAACTAATTTAGTTTAAATAATTCGACACCCAGAATTCAATTTCTTTTCTCTCATTCTTAAGCTGTGCTTTGCTTGGGCGGAACTCATTATTTGTACTTTACAAGGTTTTTTTATGATCTTATGTCTTGATTTACGCTACAATCGTATTTTGATCTGGATGGATGCATTGAATTGACATTTTCTTCATGTAATATCTGTATTTTCTTCATGCAATATCATGACGTGTGTTTTTTGTATTTTTATTTTTGCAATATCAACCTTTCTTTCATGTGAAACTTGTGAATTTTTCACCTTAGTCCCATGATTTTTTATTTTAAAAAAGCTATGTATATTTTTCTTATATTTTTATTTTTGTGAATAATAGCGTATTTTTGGGAAAATGGTATCGCCAAAAATTTATCGTTCATGTTATTACTATTTGAGTTCAAAAGAAGATTTGTTGGTTTAATTCCACAACAGAATTAAAAAAATTAATTAATTTTGTGTATAGAGTCTCTTAAAGATAAAAGAATAACATGTAATTAATAATTAGCCACTTTGGTTAGTATTCTTATTGTACTTATTTTCTTCATATAAAAATCATCCATTTATAAATAATAAAAAAACCATACCGTTCTCACGTGGGCATGTTGTCCTCATTCAATTGCAATGAATCTGATATTTTTCACTTAACAGTCCTCCATAACGAAGTTAATTTTGGCGTGAATCTTCTCTATTGGCTCGGGTTGTCCTTTGGAAACTACAAAGGATTGATTCTTCTCTCTATTTTCCCATCTTCAATGGGAAAAAAATGAAAGCATATTTTTTTGACTTATAAAAAATTTAAGATTATCACATATTTCTTGATACTATTAAAATAGTTTGGACTGTTAAATTGGTAATAAAAGTGTACAATTATGATTTACGCAACGAAATAGGACTGGCCACTTACTCGGCAAGTACAAAACTTATGTGGAAGTATATGGTACGTTCCCGATATTATACCATAATTTTCTATGACTCCGAAAAGTCATTGGACTTGTAAGAATTTTCACGAAGAAGTAACGTTTTTGTTCATATTACAAATATTTAAGTATTTCTGTTTTTTACACGTAACAACTTAATAGAGTTTCTCGGAACTTACCTGAACCATCTGTGGTAGCTACCGGTGATTTATTTTGATACCGACTGGTAATTCAATTTTATTTGCCAAATCTTTCTAATATAATCGCAAAGCTCCACTAAAAAAATTTCAAAATAGCTACGAAAGAATATAAATTCTTTTTTTTCAAAACTGAGATAACTTAAGAATATTACTTGCTGGTGCTTACCGACCTTATCAACAATATCATGTTCTTTGTCACATCATTTACTTTAATTATCACAATTATCACTCTTATGACTAAAACGGCTAAAGCTTGTCACTTTCCATTTAGCAATTTCTGTAGCGTATGACAATTGACAAGGCGTTTATTAACTTTCTTTTTTTCATTTTATAAATCAATTAAAGGAGCTGTACCTAGCGTACATTTTGCAGATTTGTAAATTAGATTTTCACGTGACAGGTACAGCAGCATATTGTAATTATTATTATTTTTTTTAAAATTCGGATGGATCGTTACCGTTGGAAAAGTTCAAAATTTCGCGCCAGGCCACGTGAGACTGGCTAGTGGGGACCTGTGCCTAAAACCTAATTTAGTTTATTCCCCTAGATCTTGTGTACCCTAATTTAGGTTGATTTTATACAAAATTTATGAAAATTAAAGATAAGAATATTTTTATGAATATTATTTGTTTTTCTCTCTATGTTGTATTTGTATTAATCTCTCACACTTCAGAATTTTTGTTCGACTAATCTAATTACAACACGGACAATACATACTAGAATTAAAGATGAATCAACCTAAAAAAGACGTCAAACTCCCTCTCGAGCTATCTCAGGTATCTGACTAAATGAACATTGCGCAACCACAAAAAATGCAAATTGACCAATACTAAGCTAAAAATTCGATATCTCTATGCATCTAAGTACAAATTTAAATCATTATAGGATAATTATTTTGTGATTAACATCCAGAACAATGGTAAATGGTTGGGTGATAATTTGGAATTAATATCCAGAACAGTGATCAAAACTTTGGATTAAAATTATATACTTGTCAAAAAAAATTTCCATTCTGAGAGAAAGTTAGTGAGCACGAGCCCGAGGAACTTCTCAAATCCCGTAATGATATTATATGCAAAATTCTTCTGACGAGGTCGGCGTTTATTTGGAGCATTTTCCGGCAAGTCAACGTGGCAATAAGTGAAAATGCGGATGAAGAACATGTGCGAAAGTCGACTAAAAATTTATTGGTTCTCTCTCTCAATTGGGCTCTAGCCTGATGAAAGATTACAGTATGTCTCACAATACTTTACAAAAACATTGAACAGACTTTACGGGAATAAACTAGAGTGGTATATTTTGGCAGGACCAAGTTGCAGATTCTTCCCAATCTAGCAGATTTAATCAGACTTTAAGGGATCAAGCACGTGACCATTGAACAGAACCGTTCCAGCAGTATTCTTCCCTTACCAGGAAAAGGAAAGGGGATGATCAGCCACAAAATCTATCGGTGGCGCATATCCAGTCCTAATGCAAGCTGCTTCATTCAGTTCCTTGTTCTTCGTTGACTTGGATGGAGGTTTTGTGGAAGACTTCGTTGACATAAAGCATTGGATCGACAGGGGAATTCACCCATATCCCTCAAATCTGCTTCCTCGGACAAGGGAAAGACAGAGACTTAACCCATTTCCTTTAGGCTTTCTGCAGCTTTGAGAATCCAAATCAGATTTTGAACTTTCGAATCCTGAATTCGCCATATCTGAGTGGTCCACGCTCGCAGGTGGCGGTCCAGAAGGCAAAAATCATGGTCTTCTGTGTCGGATGCATCAAATCTATCAGTCCAAGATCCTTTGAAGTACAACGCATTCACAAGAATGAGCAGAGTAATAGGATTAACAGTTCCGGACGGAATGATCTTCTTAATTAGGCCATCGATCTCCTTTTATAGCCCAGGAGTTCACTAGTCTCCATCTCTGCAGCCTTCAACACCAACGGACAAGAAAACAGCAAGATAACAAACGTTGACCTCACTTAACCGAAAAAAGGACATTGACCTTACATCTTCAATGCCAAGAAAACACACCAAGTGAACAATATCAAGTAAATTGTTGCATCATTTTATAAATCAAGCCAACAGCTGGGGACCGTAAGCCTGACAATTCGAAAGGCTGAACTTTGAAGTGCCAGACTTTGGTCCACCACCAATTATTTCCATGAACCTCACTCTTTCCCTCCAAACCACACCTTTCAAACAAACCCCACCTTCCAACCCATGGGAGTTGGTTAAAAGCGGAGGGACTTGAATTTCCATAAGAAAATCTTAGGTTTGCAAGCTTTCAAGTAACACT
>SOPF01029143.1:0-50813 GCA_012979155.1 Hypericum perforatum
TGAAAATAAAGGGTTCGAGTGAAGGCAACAGTGGCATTGAAATGGTACCTTGACTGCGCTCTGCATAGACTCAGCTGATTCGAACTCCACGAATCCGAAACAGTTTTTTTCTTGCTGCAAACAAAAAGTCATCGTCATTTGTGAAGGCCGACGCAGAACTCAGAAGACCACGCAATCATCAAATAGCATACCTTATAACTTCTAACTTGGATACCGTCAGGATTAATGGTCCCAAACTTCTCAAAAGTCTCTCTAAGCTGCTCAGTTGTTGCATTCATAGGCAAGTTTGCAACGAAGATGGAGTGACCCTTAACTGCAGCAGGTAATTTTTTTACATGAGAATGACGTGGATGCAAAAAGCTGTAACCTAAAAATATAACCATAAAAGTTACCAGAAGACAAACCTATATGCCTACTATTCTTCTCCGCGCTCGAAGGGCGAGGAGATGTTATTACAGGCAACGGAGCAGCCACTTTTGGCTTTTCTACTGGCTTGGCTGATGAAGGCTTTTGTTGGAAAGGTTGCTTTTTAAAATTTAAAGCATTAGCCTATACCAATTCAACAAAAAACAAGGTTAGTTCAAATAAAGAATTTATCATGCACGAAGGTTTAAGACTGAACTTACAACTGAAGCATAAGACTTCTTAGGAGCATCCTCCACGGTACTTGAAACCGCAGAGTCCAAAGCCGGTTCGGCAGCAGTCTCAGCAGAGTTTTCTGGAACGGAATCAGTAACATCTTGAGTTTTCCCATCCACGATACCGGTACTAACAGCTTCCGCAGCAACGGAAATCTTTCCGTTCTCAAGTGGATGATTAGTGTCAACAGATTCAGTAGCATCTTCCACCAGTGTGGTACTTTCGGGATCATTTACAGTTTGATCAGCAGTCCCTGCATTTACTTAATCTTACAAGTAAATTACCATGTGATGAAGCAGAAGCAAAAAAAAAAAAATGAAAGGTATGTATAAAGGGCATACCGCTCTGAGTGATGGGAGGAACCGGAGCAGCATCAATAATGACATCTCTTTCCAAGGTAGCTGCTACTTTATCCTCGTCCACATACCTGAAAACGTCATTCAGGACGAAGTATTCATTCGCTTCCCGAGGGACCAGAAAGAAGACCTGAGAAAATTTCCTTTTCAGGTTGTCTTTTCCAGTAAAGTAACCGGTGACAAGAATAACAATCCCATTTCCATATGAAACTTGGGAATCTGCAGTCAATATCTCCACCAGGGAGTTCTTGTAGTCTAGTGAAAGAATCATCTTACTGATTCCCTGCAATAAAAAAGAAAAGCTCGTCCCTGATTATGCTTATAAGATTTAACAGGGAACTGAAAATGAATGCCGGCGGACCAATTGCTGGTTGTGCTTGAATTGGCACAAGAATTACCTCCAATGTTAAGGCAGAAGACATTGAACCATCACCTGCAGGCCGACTAATGACACTCGCATTTTGGTAAAACTTGTGTGCATTCTCTGGATATTGACTTAGAATAGTATAGTACTGCTCCAGGAAGGCATTACCGATCACCTCTGGGGGGTGAGCAGGAGCCTCCATCTTTGCAGCCATCTGTATCGAGAGCACGAACACAGCAAATTATTCCCAGATTCAAATCACAACAATATAGAAAATGGCAAAAGTCCTCACATCAGCACCATTAATTGTTAAACTCAATCTACCGCAGAACATACATCATTCATGCAGGCAGAATCAAAGTAGTCATCGCAAACATAGCCCGGAAGAGCAATAATTATAGGTGAAGCTAACGAGTAACGACATGGAGAAGAACAAATATATACTCGATTAATAACTACAGTTCACAGTAGTCAAACTGACTGATGAATGCTATTCGTACGCGCGACCATGACACCATTTGGATCGAGCCAAAATCAAACTTTCCTGACAAAAACCCCTCACTGAGACAGAAATCAACAAGTTTGAAAGCGCACGAACTAGCCCAGCACGTGCAATCCAAAACCCTAAACCCCAAAAATAGCTAAAACAACCAACAGCACAAGATCTGGTCAAAATATCAACACAATAAACCAAAAAAACGAACTTTAAGCACCAACATGAAGCATAATCAAAAACCCTACTTCACCAAGCAAAAAACCTAAACCAGCAATCGTCCTTTATTCACCCTTTTACGAAAACTAAAGAAAAACCTTATCTTCCGAGCAAAGCAATAGAGGAAGAACTAAAAGAAATTACCTTTTATTAATTACCACACGGAAACTCTCTCGCCGGGAGAGAGTAGCGAGTGAATTGAATAGGGAAGAATAAGAATCAGGAGCCCCAAAAAAATTAAATTACGAAACCAGGATTCCAGTGGAGGCGGCGGTAGGGATCACACACAAAAGGAGGCGGAGACATTTATTATATAGGCGCGCTTAAACGAGGCATTTTATAAAATGTATTGTTAATAGTTAATTAATTGTATTATATTTTCCGTAATAGTTAATTAATTAAATCATATGATTTGGATATTAAAATCTTAAAAATATATGAATAGAAAGAAAGTGGGTACATATAATGGAAGCATATTAACTAGTCATTAATGATAACGTACGTTAAATAATAATGTCATAACCTCTATTTATAAGTTTCATAGAGTAATTAACTTCTAGTTATGACAACTATACGTTTATCTTCCGTGTCATCAAACACGAATGAGATGCTATTTAAAATATTGTCATTCTTTATATAAGTCAAAATATATTATTTCTCAAAAAATCTTGAAGAAATTTTACAAGACTTACGAAACCATCAGATTGAACTAATTCATAATATGAATTCTTTTATTTTCCTTATTTTGCTTGGAGGTATTTTGAATATCACACAATCTCATGACTATGTTGATCCAAGCCAGAGAAGAGCAGTGCAATTCTTCCAAAGATTTAATACTAATATAAACTTAAACAACTTAATAATTAAACTAAATCTATTCATTTAGTAGTTGATTTTATTGGTTCTCGGTACTCATCTAACCTTCTATTTCCGAACTTGTGATAGGGAGGGAGCGAAATTAAGATTAGTGCGGAGGTTGGCCCAGTGTTGAGCTCGATGGCTGTGATTGGGAGGTTAAGTGGCATATAATATAATGTAAGATGTTGATATTGACGGTATAAATTCAGCGATGCGACGCCGTTTGAACGGTAGTTGAAGAGAGAGTGAGGCACACGACAATTCCGGTGTTGTACCCCACGGGTGTTTTTGTTTGATTTTTTTTTTTTGTAACTAAAAATCAGATATTTCAACAACAAAAAAAGACACTAAAAATTGAGTTGATACACTGTCGGCCAGTTTGACCGTAGGTTGACTATTACCAGTACATATCAGAGGATACTCTTGATGACTTTCGCAAATTGTCTGTGTTGGGAGAAGGGTACAGTAGTACGGTTGCTGTACTTATGCGTGGGGTTCTTACTTAAATAAGACTATTGTCGCAAACCATGCCCGTCATAGATTTTTAGGACTTGAGCTACATAGACCAAACTGGCTAAATAGTTAAGACAACAATGGACCTGATTCTAGTTTTCAAGTCCGAGTAAATATAAAAACACACACAGAGACTTCAATGTGAAGCGTGAAATTATCAAAAAAATGAATGATGCACGAGCGAGTTCGGAGCAACGTCCAAAAAACGTAGTTGGTAGGAAACAGAGAGAGAGAGAGAGAGAAGAGAGCTCCCAGCGAGGATCGAACTCGCGACCTTTCGCTTACGAAGCGAACGCACTACCACTATGCTATGGAAGCCCTTTTTGACCTTCGCTCCTCACAAGTCTTTTTTTAAATATTATAATTGTGTTCCCATTCGCACGAGCAAACTTTATACATAGAGAGAGAGAGAGTGGGGGAGGAACGAAGGCGAAGGGAGAGAGAGAAAATGTGCGGGATCGGCGTAATAGTGGCGGGAACGACCATCGACCGATCCTCCATCCTCCGCCGCCCTACCTCTCCGTCCCTCAGTCGCCACGTGGACCACGTCCCCATTTCCCTCGACGACCTCAAGTCTTCCCTAAGTCGCCGCGGCCCCGACAGCCTCGGCACCAAAACCCTCCCCCTCCTAAACCCCGCCTCCCCGGACGACCGCCGATCCCCCGAACCCCCTGTCGTCCACTTCCTTGGCTCCACGCTCCAGCTCCGCGGGCTCTCCCCTGTCGTCCAGCCCCTCTCCGACCCCTCCGGCAACGTCCTCCTCTTCAACGGCGAGATATTTGGAGGCGTTGATGTGGACAGCGAGAGCAACGACGGGGAGGTGCTCTTGCCAGCGCTAGGTGAAGGGAAGTCTGTCCCGGAGGTTCTTTCCGTGGTTAAGGGACCGTGGGCGGTTATCTACTGGCAGGTGAGTTGTGTGTGTGTGTGTTTTTTTTTTGCTAGGGGAGCGGAGGTTCTGACGGGGATGTTTTGGGTGGGTTGGATTTGTGTGTAGGAGTGTTCGAGGACGCTTTGGTTTGGGAGGGATGCATTTGGTAGGCGGAGCTTACTGGTCCATTGGCCGTCAGAAGTGGACTCGCGGCTTCTCTTGTCGTCCGTATCGCCTTTTGCTTCTGCTGAAGGGAGTTCGGGTACTTGATCACTTGGTAGAGCTTTGTTCTTTTTAGTTCTGTTAGGTTGCTGTTGCGGAAGCTGCATTTCGATATTATCTGTCCTGCAATTTTTATTCTGTGAGACTTGACCTCAAAATACAAGTCACTTACCACTTGGACTAAGTCCCGTTGATGATATTTATAAGCAAATTGAATTGCACTAACAAGCACCTTTTTGAAAATGCTGTCTTTATGGTGCAGGCTTGGATCCCGATAACAAGGCCGGCCCTGGCTTTTGGGAAGAGTTAACGTGTGGGATATACAGCTTAACTTTGAAGTTCAGTGGAGGAGTAGTCACTGGTGAAGTTAGAAAACATGACTGGTGCAATGCAAAGCTTGTCGATCTCATCAAATGGGAGAGAGCTTTTGTCAAACCCACGGCCCAGGACTTACAATCAGAAGGTTGTAAAATATCAGTTATGTGGAGACAATTTTTTATAATTGTTTCGTGTGACATAGACACGGTTACAGTTCTGTTATCTAGATGATGTCTGACGAGTACTTCGTGTGTATATTCTTTGGTGTGACTAGGACTGGAAAAACTGTCGCTTTCATCGCCGGCTGACCATGTGTTATGTGCGCTTCGAAAATCAGTTATGTTGCGTGTTTCTTCGCATCGAAACTTTCAGGTTTGTAGTTTTACCTTGTTGGGTTATCCATACTTACCTAAACTAATGCAAATTATTCAAGTCCTGTCTGTCTGTTTGTTGACTCGAGCAGGTAATGAAGCTTTTAGCTATAGATTTTGTTCGGCTTTCTTCTTGAATTTGTTTTAATTCTCGCTTCCCTTGGTATACTGTCATTGGTAGGAATATGGAGCAATTATGTAACATCTACGAATCTCTGACTTGATTTTTAATTCTCTTCTCATTTGAGTGGCAGGAAATCAGGCTTGGTAACAGACAAGAGGATTTTGTTCCTGTCGCGGTCTTATTTTCTGGTGGATTGGATTCTATGATACTAGCGACCTTGTTGGATGAGTGTTTAGATCCCTGCTGTATGTATTCTTAGTCTTCTCTGTGCTCTCTTTGACCGTCGGACAAGAATTGACTTCCTTTTCTTTTGGATCCCATCTGTTAAACAGATCGGCATTTATATATGGGAATCCACTGTCAGCATTTATCCTACTTGATTCGCAGATGATATTGACTTGCTGAACGTAAGCTTTGACGGGGAGTCTGCTCCTGATAGAATTTCTGCCAAGGCAGGGCTCCTAGAGCTTAAAAGAATTTCCCCATTGAGAAGGTGTGGCATACCATTTTCTTATTGGATCTGACTTGTTTCTAAAATATCACGTATGCAAAGCATGTAGTTGAAGAGTATTTAACTTAGATAACCTTAACCTTAACTTTTGTGCCTTGTGACTTTGCCTGGAATTTGATAAGTTATAAATATAGGAAGACACAGAACAAGAACTTGTATGCTGCTCTAAGATCTCATAGAACTCGCTGATTGCATGGGAACTGATCGACTTAGAAGATTCTGATGTATGGTCTCCTTTTCAGATCCTTCACACTTTACTAAGAGTTTGATGGGGATGCAGGTGGAAGCTTGTAGAGATCGATTCTGATTTGTCCAACTTGTCTTCGGAACTGATGCACGTCATGTCGCTCATTCACCCTGCAAGCACCTACATGGTAACATCCTTGGCCTAAAATTACACCTACTTGCTGCAGTGTGCATCCAGAAACTCGATATGATAGTGAGTCTCAAACTGAATATTTCTGTGGGATCATTAACCCTTTATGTTTATGAGAAGCCAAGTGATCCCAATTTCATTGCACTTGGGGGTTATCCAGTAGACAATTGATGCATTGTTCAGTATGCTGTTCCTGGACCGAAAAACTTACGAGCTTGGCTTGTATTGCAGGACCTGAATATAGGGATCGCCCTATGGTTGGCTGCTAGTGGTGATGGTTGGGTATGTCAGGGAACCAGTAATGATCAAGATGAAAATTATCAAAGGATTAGGTACAAGTCTGAGGCTAAAATAGTCCTTGTGGGTTCTGGTGCTGATGAACAGTGTGCTGGCTATGGACGGCATCGAACAAAATACAGAAATGCTAGGTACAGATTTTACTTTCACCATGTCAGGGTTTGGTAGTTACTTTAATATCTTCGTGGCGACCAAGATACTTAACTATGGTTTGCTTCCTGTGAGGACCACTGCGCAATATACTTTTGAGGTTTTATCATACCTATTTGTATCCCCCTGACAAGATGCTTGTGTATTATCAGCTGGGTTGGTCTTGATGAGGAAATGAAGCTGGACGTGCAGAGAATTTGGAAGCGAAACATGGGAAGAGATGATAGGTGTATTGCTGATAATGGGAAGGAGGTAATTCTGACTTCTTGAATGAAGGTAACACCTTCGTCCATCTGTACTTGTAGTAACCATATCTTATGCGTACTAGGCTAGGTTCCCTTTCCTGGACGAAGATGTTATTGAGACGCTCCTTCAGATACCTTTGTGGAAGATTGCCGATCTTGATCAACCTATCGGAATTGGTGAAAAGAAGATCCTAAGAGAGGTTAGCTGCAAATATATTTTTAGGCTGTGCATTTGCCATGTTTCACCAGCATATATCGAGCTGGCCTTCTTCTGTCGCTTGTTCAAGTAAATGTCATTTAGTCAGTTAGATTCCTGTCGATCAGATTTGACCTAAAACTCGGGTTAATTCTCCTCAAGGTTGCGATATTGCTTGGTTTGCACAAAGCAGCAGTTATGCCTAAAAGAGCAATCCAGGTTTGTTTCTATCGTTGACTTGCTGGTTTACCAACTTTGATTAGCTATCCTGGGAGCCACAAGGCAAGGCCAACACTTGCCTATGTATAAGCTTGAAGGACAAATAGGGAATAATAACAGAACGGCTATTGCTTGGTTTGATCTTGGTCGAACTGAAGTTACCATATATTTCTCTTCATATTTTGGAATCGCTAAACCAATTGTCATTGTCGTGTTGCTTTTGCAGTTTGGTTCACGGATTGCAAGAGAATCCAACCGGAAGAATTTCGGAAGTAATCGTGCAGCAAACATGGCATCTGCAGGGAGTGCAGCAATCCACATATCATAGTACAACAGTCCTCATGTTATATAATCCTCAAGATAGAAGGAAGACCAGTCTTCACCAATGCTAACCTGGGAGTACAACTCCATCAGGAAGCTACTCTGCAGAATTAAAGCCAACCTGACTGTTAACTCGGGTTGTTGGATGGGGTTTCGCTTCGAATCTATGCAATCAGAATTTGGGCAGATGCAACTCTGTTTGCTCACCTTTCCCTGCTGCCGTAGGATGAAGATGCATTTATGTATTTATTTTCCAGTCAGGCCAAGTGTCTAGGCAATTCATTACAGTAGTTAGTTGTGCTTGTAGGCGACCGATCAATCAAATTAGTACAACTTCATCTTTGGGGGACTCGGTTCTTATTCTATAATCACTGGGATCTTTTCGTTTCCGTCCTTGTTGGAATGGCACTAAAGTTATGTAAAAAGTTGAGAACTCAAGTGAATGGAAAAACATTACCAAACGTCTCTTTCTTAATCTCTTACACCGGTGAAACTTGAATCCTTGAGTAGTGATGCTTATGCAAGTCCAGAAGAAGGAAATGAAATGACCTTTCGGACTTTCGCTTCACGTCAATTCAGAGCAGCATGCGATGAAAAGCCGTCCGAGTGTCATGGAAGTTCTGAAACGAAAACAATGAAAATCTTCCTATCAAGCACACAAACGAGACAACCCTACTTTTTCTTCTCTTCTTCCTTGAGTTTCTTCTCCCACCTCCTCTTCTTGTAGGCCAGTAACATGTCCGGCATCTGCTCCATCAGCTTTTTAGTCTTCTCCCGCTTCTCCGCAGCTATCCTATCACACTTGTGCCCTTTCATCTTCGTCCTCATCTCTTTCCTCTCCGGATCGTACGGCCAGTCTTGACCAGCAAGGAGGACTTCTTTGCGAAGCCGAGCACGTCGACGGCCACTGATTTGCATCGGCGTCCAGCCACCTAGATGCCAGTAACCCCATACACCCTTGGCTAGCTCGTCCTTGTGCTTTGCCAGCTTCTCCTTCCACGGATACTGGTACTGCGTCACCGCTTGCACAACCGTCTTTGCAGCTTTACTAGCCATTATTATTAACCAACAACTTCTTCACTTTCCAGCCTCACTGGAAAAAACAGCAGCAAATGTATACCATCACATCACAGATCACCACCACGAAAGTCCCCACACAAAAAAAAAAAACGAACGGGCTTAGAAAAAAAAACATGCGAATCCTACAGGAATAGTCGGTGAGATCGAAACCCTAAACCCTAAAACCCGATTTGCTAAAAACAACAGAGGCCCCCCAATTCAGACCCGGATACCGATTGCCTATAAGAAGACTTCACAAAATGGTAGCTCAATTTATTTTAATTTCCTTTCAATAACATTAAAACTCGGATCTACACCGCTAAAACAAAACAAAAAGACAGAAGAGACAAAACAAGTATAAAAGTTTGATTGGGTTTAGTACAAGGGAAGACCGTAGTACCTGTGAGCGTGACGGTACGTTCTACGGAGGTGGGTGGGATGAGAAGGGAGGGATATGAGCCAACCTCCGTTTTCCTTCAGCCGGCTAACAGTAGGTTGGTTGTTACTTCTTACTTCTTACAAGGCAGGCTTATTGGGCTGGAAAAGTGAATTCAGTAAACAAAACACAACAGGCCCAATATCTGTTTTTATTGACTCAAAAAAAGAGAGAGCCCAATATCAAGGATGACAAGCAGTAAACTTAGAGGCTTGGTCGCCTGGAGAGACACGGGCACTATATAAAAAGGGCAGGGGCTTAGTGGCTAGTGCTAGGGGAGAAGAAGAAGTTGAAGAAGAATAAGAATGCCGGCTCCCAAATCCTCCAATTCCTTCCTCTCCCGCCAAAACAACAACAACAACAACAACCGTTCCCTAAATCCTCACTTGTACTACTTTTTCTTTCTCTGTTTTTTTTAAATTTCTTCTAAATTTGTTACTGTTTTTATTAATACTAATTATTTTCGGGAGGAAGTAGTAACCGCCGAACTGTGTTTGTTATTAATGGCTGCAGGAAGGAGAAGATTAGGCGCCAGAGAGAATCCCTCCCCATCGCTTCAGGTATTACTAAGCCGCCGGAAATTATTATTATTGTTATTATTATTTAAAATAGACGGACCGGAGCTTTTTTTAATTGACGGTTTTGTCCCTGGAAGTTAGGGGAAGGCTCATCCAGGAGGTGAGAGCTCACGACGTTTTAATTATTGTTGGCGAGACCGGTAGCGGCAAGACCACGCGTGAGTTTCTTATTTCTCTTTGCTGTTGAGAACAACCTACTTTTGTTTCGCCGGAGAATGTCTTGGCGTATCAAATGATGTTGATGATGGGGAATTTGGTGTTGGTTCAGAGCTACCGCAGTTTCTGTTTGATGCGGGGTTCTGTCGTGATGGCAAGGTCATCGGGGTCACCCAACCCCGGCGTGTGGCGGCTGTCACCGTTGCACAGAGGGTGGCTGATGAGTGTGGGGTTGACTTGGGCCAGAAGGTCGGGTATTCCATCAGGTTTGATGATCGGACTTCCAGGGACACCAGGATTAAGTACATGACTGATGGACTGCTTCTCAGGTTTTGTATCGGGTCCCGTTTTTTCCTGAGTTTTTTTGCTGTTGTTGGGAGTAGTGGTGATTTTTTGTGTTGGTCAACTTACAGGGAAGCCTTGTCGGATCCCTATCTTTCTAAGTACTCCGTCATTATTGTTGACGAGGCACACGAAAGAACTGTCCACACTGACGTGTTGTTAGGCATACTTAAGGATGTACAGATAGCAAGGCTGCAGTCCTCCGCTGGTCGAATCAATGGCGATGATAGTGATAAAAAAGAAGATGACAATCAGCAAGTTGGCTTCGTCAAGCCCTGTCAAGCTCGGAGGTTTGCCCCGCTCAAGCTTATCATCATGTCCGCCAGTTTAGATGCCCGGGGTTTTTCTGATTACTTTGGAGGTGCAAGAGCGGTTCATGTTGAGGGCCGCCAACATCCTGTTGACATGCTGTATACTGTTCAACCTCATGATGATTACGTGGAAGCTGCCTTGGTCACCATCTTCCAGGTTCTTATGAAGAGCCTTTCACCTTATCTTCCCTTGGGCAGATTCCATGGTGTTTTATATATCTTTTGGATTATGCTTTTCTTGTCTAAGGCTCTGAGTGAACGATGCTCAACTTCTTTCTTTTTTCTATAGATCCACATGGAGGAGGGTCCTGGTGATATACTTGTTTTCCTGACCGGGCAGGAAGAGATTGAATCTGTTGAAAAGATTATTAAGGAGCAACTGTCCAAGTTACCCAAAGCGAATAGAAAGCTATTACCTGTTCCTATATTTTCATCTCTTCCATCAGAACAGCAAATGCGGGTTTTCATGCCAACACCAGCTGGCCACCGCAGGGTACTAGTTTGGCTTTTAGATGAGCTTTCATCTCTTCCATCCCTCTGTTGCGTACAGATAACAGACTTGAAATGATATATTTTATTGCAACTCTTGTGTTTTTGTTCCTTTTGTTCTGACTGAGTTCTGTACTCAATCATTTAATCTGTAATTGCCGTGCTTGTATACAATTGTGGCTTTATAGGTGATACTGGCAACAAATGTAGCTGAGACTTCTGTGACAATTCCTGGAATAAAGTATGTTGTTGATCCTGGGTTTGTGAAAGCGCGATCCTATGATCCAGCAAAAGGGATTGAGTCTTTGATAGTTATTCCTACATCAAAAGCTCAGGCTCTCCAAAGAAGGTGAGCCTCTTGATTTTCTGTTTGGGAGACTGATGGAAACTTTTGCATATACATGTTTGGTCTGTGAATTAGTTCCTTCCTGAAAATAAGACTGCAGCATGCACATGCAACTTTTGCTATTGTTAAGTCTCCATCAGATTTGTGTATCCTTGCAAGTTGCTGGTTTCCTATTAAAATCAAAGGGCAATTAGTTTCAAATATCTGATACGACTGTTGTTTATATGCGTTAGTGGACGTGCGGGACGTGAAGGGCCGGGCAAGTGTTTCCGTCTCTACCCAGAGACTGAATTTGAGAAGCTTGAGGATTCAACACAGCCCGAAATCAAGAGGTGCAACCTCTGTAATGTCGTTTTGCAACTCAAGGCCCTTGGTGTAGATGATATCCTTGGATTTGATTTCATGGAGAAACCATCAAGGTGAATGTTCCGATGCTTTCAGGGAGCTACAAAATATGCCTTACTCGCTTATCTTTTTGACATGATGTTCTGCTCTTTGGAAACCTATCTTAGTAACTGTTAAAAAAGTAAGAAGCACATGGACGTCAATCAGCTTTCCCGACATAATTAGGGTCATATGGCTCTCACTCTATGTTTTACCTCACCTTTGCTTCTGGACTGATGATGTTAATAGAGAATGAAGATATAAGTGGACGATTAAGTGGATTTGAACACACCTCTAGAAACTTCTTTCACAGTTTTATATGCTTAAAGCTTTGATGCGTGAAGTCGACTCTACTTGTTTGGATTGCACCTTTATGCTTATGTTGCTGCTTTGGATTGGAAAAGATTCCTTGTGGCCTTGTATTGTTGGCAAGTAATAGTTCATCTTAATAATCTGAGTGAATCATTCAATTGAACAGGAAAGCTATTGTCAAGTCATTGGAGCAGTTGTTTTTGCTTGGTGCTTTGACAGATGATTGCAAGTTGTCGGATCCAGTTGGGTATCAGATGGCTCGGATCCCCTTAGACCCTACTTATTCGAAATCCCTCATTCTTGCAAGCCAATATAATTGCTTGGAAGAAATGCTAATTACTGTTGCAATGCTGTCTGCGGACTCTATCTTTTACACATCTCGCGAGAAGTCGCCAGAGGTACTTGCCTTGTTGTTTCTTTCGATGTGCCCAATTAATCACGATGCTTAGGTGGACTGTTCCATCCTTCACCGATCACTTCAACTCGAAAGCGCATATTGCTGATTCTTGTGATTTTGCTATGACCTCTTCTGAACTATTATGTTATATTCACTGAACAGATAAAAGCTGCGATTAAATGCTTTGCAAGTCCTGAGGGGGATCACCTTACATTAATAAATGTTTATAGAGCCGCCAATGAGATTTTGGAAAAGCGAAGAATGGAGCTGGGTAAGGAAAAAGCCGAAGGAAAAAATGATAAGATTTTGAGAAAATGGTGCAAAGAAAATTTCATCAACAGCCGTTCCCTGAGGCATGCACGTGACATATATAGGTGGGCCTTCTGCTTTTCTAGTCCTTTTCTATTCTTCGTCTGCTCAACTCCTGCCCCTTTGGCTACACTTCATTATTGCGTGTGGATATTGGTGCGTGATGAGTACAGCGCCTTTTCTTTTCCACATTGAAAATATTCACAAAGCTTTTCCGGATAGGAGTTCGAACTTCAAATTTTGATGTTCCTGATTGAGGGGATTGTTCACTTTTTGTAGCCAAGTCCGAGGACATCTTGAGCAGATGAATCTTCGCATAACTTCTTGCGAGGACGATGTCCTTCGTTTCCGCAAATGCCTTGCTGCATCGTTTTTCCTGAACGCTGCCCTGAAGCAACCTGATGACACTTACAGGTAAATAGTTTGCACAGCTATTTGAATTTGTTTTCAGCAGTCATGTGTAATCTTGTTCAACTCCCACGAGAAGATTTCTCATGTAAGCTAAAATTAATTGTAGGGCTTTGGCAAGTGGTCAGACGGTGAAGATCCACCCGTCTTCTATGTTATTCCGAAAAAAAGTGGAGTGTGTAATCTTCAATGAACTTATGCAAACTAGTAACAAGTACATCAACAATCTTACCAGAATTGATTATCTGTGGCTGGCCGAGGTTGCTCCTCACTTCTATGCTATGCAAAGCTAATTATGGTAGTAACCTTCACTTTCTGGCTACTATTTCTTATCCAACTTTCCTTGTCAGTTATTTTACTGGTGCCACTTGCTGACAATATTATTTTCTTCGTCCTAAAGAGATCTGGTCCTATCATTGACATTGATTGGTGCTGGTCAGATGACCTTAACACGCATGAGTGGTGGGAGTCGACTTGTCGAAGAAGTGGTCTGTGTGTATAACATGCTCTGCAAACGGCCATCCTTGTCCTCGCACTCAACTGAAGCGGGGACATAGCAGATCTAACTTAACTGCTGACTCGTCGAAGGATACTGCATATATGGATCTGGCATCTCTCTTTGTGGGAGTGGTGAGATTTGCATTTTTTGGGACCGATGTTTCACAATGCAAGTGAAGATGCTTGAGGATTGTAGGTGTTGTTGCAACTGCTTAAGAGTATGCAAGAGTTAGTTTAAATTCTTTGATCAATCTGATGCATCTTAACAATAGTACCGACTACTAAATCCTGACAACCAAAACAAAATGAATTCAATTCCCACGTAAGGATGAATTGATTTCAACATTCAGTCTCTTCAAACTAATTTCAGTTACAGCACTGGGTTCGTGACCCAAAAAAAATGCCAGGATTCCGAATTGAATTATATATAAAATAAAAAAGAGTAGCGTTTGTAATGTGATTCAGTGGATCAATATTTACGGCTAGGGTATGTCCTTTGGGACTTGGGAGTATGGTTGTAGTTTAACCAATCTCTAATAAATATAATCGACAGTAACTTCATGGCAAAATATGTTGGATTTCGCATGATGTCATGTCATTAATGGGCGGGGCCCATTTTAGTTAACGAAATGGGAACACAATTGGGCTTTCTTCTAGGCCCACCTTCGTCCTCCACTCAATTCACCTAGGCACAAGTTCTCCTCGAAGGCCCAACCTCCACCTCTCTGTAGAAGAGAGGAAACCGTCCCCTCTCTGGGGAATCAGTAGGAGGAGAGGATGAAGCTGAGTCGGTGGCAGCAAGTGGCGGTGGCGGCCGGGTCGGCGGTGGGGGCGCTTCTGGACCCAAGGAGGGCGGACTTGATCGCCGCCCTAGGGGAGACCACCGGGAAGCCAGCCTTCGAGAGAGTCCTCCGCCGTATGAAGCAGAGCCCCCAAGGCCGTGTTAGTCTTATACTAATTTCTTCTCCCGTCTGAGCAAATTAACGCTTATTTATTTCCATTATTTGAAGGAACTTATCCGATTAATCTTATCATATTAGGTGTGATCCATTTAGTTTTATGGCGTTTTTCGGGTGGGTGTCTTTGATCGGTTTGATAGGGTTTGTATTTTTTTACCGTCAGGAAAATTCCTTAAGAAGTCGAAATACTGATTGAGGTATTCAAATTAGATCAGTGATTGATCTCTAGGTTTTGTCGTAAACCTAGAAATCAAAGGGTAGGGCATTTATGTGAAATAGAATGAAAAGCTACTTTATGTTGACATCTCTAGGTAATTGGTCGAGAAAACTAATAGGTTGATACCTTTAGAAGTGTACTAGAGTGCGATGATGAACTGATTCAGCTTATTGTGGATGTTGTTGGTGTTTATCAGGCTGTTCTAGCGGAAAGGCCGCGGGTGGTATCCTCACAAGTGGAACATGCTTGGGACATGCCATCCAATACTTTCGGAGCTGCCTACGCCAACTTCATGGGCTCCCGGAACTTCTCCCCTGATGACCGGCCCCCTGTCCGCTTCATGGACAGCGAGGAGCTGGCTTATGTCGCAATGCGGGCTCGCGAGGTGCACGACTTCTGGCACACTCTCTTTGGTCTCCCGACAAACCTGATCGGGGAGTCTGCACTCAAGGTGATAGAGTTCCAGCAAATGTACCTGCCGATGTGTGCTCTGTCTGTGGTCGGGGGTACCCTCCGGTTTAACGACAGGCAGAGGAAGCTGTTTTACAAACACTACTTCCCTTGGGCAGTCCAAGCTGGTTCGAAGTCCACGGATCTCATGTGTGTTTACTATGAGAAGCACTTCCATGAGGATTTGGAAGATGTACGTAGAAGATGGGGCGTACTTCCAGCTCCTCCTCCACCTACTCATTGATCGCATTTTCTGAGTGAAACGTTTTTGTTCAATTTCTTTTGTTCTATTCAGTTCAATAGATTACAAGGAATCCTGTTCACCGTGTGTCAATATTTTAGTTATTCTTTCCTTGTTGTGCCTAAACTGGCCGATTCTTGTCCGCAGGCAGGTTTTACACAAGTGTTTAGAGTGAATTAATTATGAATACCAACTGAGTGAACCAATCTGAGGTTTAGCATGCTTTGATCACAAGTACAACTCGAATTAGAATTTGGACACCAATTAGTGTAACGACTTTCGGCATGGCCATCTCCTTTGTGTGACGCAAGGCGTGTACAAGGGGCAAGCACGAAGTCACAGACCCGAGATTACTAGCAATCCTCGATCGCACAGCACAGGCCAGGGAAAGAGAGGTAGAGGGGGGGAGGGGGTGTATTTTGTAGAGGTGTATGCTCGAGCACAACGCTTTTTTGATACAATGATCCAAACACAGAGTAATGCCTATATATTACATCACATCACATGGTTAAGCCAGTACCGAAGCATGATGAATGACGGAAAGCAGTACCGCATCCCCATTACATTTCCCAGAAAAATCAACAATCAATTGTTTCACTGCAGTGAACTTGAGAGGGATTCAGTTACTGCCCACCACCTCCAGGTGCACCACCGAATAGGTAGCCGAGGGAAGATCCACCACCCGGTGCAGCATGAACCTTGGTCGAGGGCCGATCCTGCAAGCAGCAAATAAAGATTGTAAACAAAATTCATCAGTAAACCAGGCATCACGCTGGCGTAAATAGGAATTAAAAAAGGACATTACAAGCTCTTCACCACAAGTGATTGCAAGGACAGAGTACCCAAGTCTACATGACATGAATTTTGGAATCTTGTCTGATCAGAATCATGAAATCGGGCAAGAAACATGCATTACTGAAGAAAGTCGAGCCAACTATAAGAGCCAGAGTAGAAACTTGCAAAATCTGTATCTCTTAAGGCCAAAGGTTGACACTCATTGGACAGAATTATTGTATGCATATTGTGAGAGACATTCTATATTCCTAATTAAGGGCGCCATTTTGCAAAGAGTAAATTGGCGGACAACCAAGATCAACTAAAAATTGATCAACGAAACTTAGTGATTTAATAATCTGGAAGATGCAGGCATTAAAAGTTTCTCAAACCAGATTTTCCTTTCCGTCTAATACACATGGCTATCCACTAACAACAAAATATCACCTAAATTAATGGATCCTTAGGCGCAGCGTGTGACTCTTGCTCGACAAGGGATTGACGCAAGTACAAATAAGTAGTTGAACCAAGGAAATGATAAGACAGTAAATGTCAGTGCAAGCTGAGGGATGACACAAAACTTTTTGCAACAGAAGGAAGAGACAAACAAAAGAGGGCTACCGTGAGGAAGTTTCCAGTGTTCTGACCATCGGCACGCATATAGTTGTTGGTAGAAGTACTATTAATACCAGCAGGAACTTGCTTGGTAATATCAACAGGCGGCTGCGAGGCAGCAGGCTTGGCCGGAGAGGGGGCATTGTTAACCACCTCATTCACAGGAGCAGGAGCGGGTCTCCTGGCAGGCTTTGGTTCCTCGCCATCACCGAAGAGGTACCCCAGCGAACTCTGCCCACCGCCACTGCTCACTCCACGACCCATTGTCTGGATTCCCGGCATACAAAAAACAAAAACAAAAAAAAGTGAGATTCCCACCACAGACACAAACAAACCACAGTAAAAGAATAAATATGCTCTTCAACCAAGATCAGCTAACAGAGGACCAAGAATCACAGCATCCGAACGTAAAAAGACGACAAGTCAGATTCGATTCAATGTCTTATGAAGAAACTCATCAAGCTTCTTTATAAACACCACTAAACCACAGCGATCTCTCCCCAATGCGGACCCTATTTTTAAATGGATTAAACCATAATTCAATCAACTCCAACTATCTATCTACCTTTCTATCTCTCTCTCTCTCTCTCTCTCTCTCTCTCTGTGTGTGTGTGTGTCTGTATTCTAGATAGAATTCAGTTCGAAAAAGACAGCAGCAGTAGCAAAACGACAGCGCGGAGATCAAGAGCATGTGTGGGCTGTGCTTCTGAAACGGCGCAGATCTGTGCCGTTTAGAGAGATCCAAAGGATTGGTAACAATGGAAACGAAGAGAGATTTTTACCTGAGAGAGAGAGGAGGAGTGAGTTGCAGTAGTAGTAGTAGTAGTAGTAGGGTTGGAAGTGAGAGTAAAAATAATCAAATATCTCTCTCACTCTCTCTCTGTGTGCGCTTTTTTATATGCACAACCGAAATAGGAGGAGCAATTTGTTGGGCTTCTGTCGGTGCATGGTTCTGTGGTCGGCCCAGCCCGTTAGGTACACCGACGACTCAAAACTAATATGAAATAGTTTAATCTGTCATAATTCATACATTACCAAAAGAACAAAAACCAACATCTCTCAAAATACAAACTAATAATTCCCCGGGATTCGATATTTTGACTTTCTGTATTCCTAAGCTTCAATTGAAATTTTTTTTTTCAAAACAGAGAACTTATAATTAATTCTAGAGTAAATTACATCTGACCCCCTGTAGTTTGGGAAATTTAACTCTGGCCCCCTCACCCCCTTAATTCGCAATTCGATTAAAAAGTCCCTTTAGTATGACGAAATTGTACCATTTGGCCCCTGAAATCGGAACCGGAGCTTTTCTCCTATGAGAAACCTCGTGAAAAGACAAAAGTACCCCTGATCGAAAAAGCAAAAAAAAAAAACTCTCTCCGGAAGAGGAGAGGAAAAATAGAAAGAGAAGGAGGAGGAAGAGGAAGGTGGAGGAGGAGGGAAGAAGAGAAGGGAGGAGGAGGAGGAAAGAAGAAAGTGGAAGAGGAGAGGGGAGGAGGAGAAGGAGAAAAGTGGAGGAGGGCAGAGAAGAGGGGAGGAGGAGGAGGAAGGAGGAGAAGGAAGAAAGTGGAGGAGGAGAGAGGCGGAGGAGATGAGAGGAGGAGGAGAAGGAATTTCGGAGGAAGGAGAAGGAGGTAGAAGGAGGAGAAATAGAGGAGGAGGGAGGAGGAGAGAGGAGGAGGGAAGAGAGAGAAAACGGAAGGGGGAGAAAGAGGAAAGTGGAGAAGGACGAAGGAGGAGGAAGGCGGAGGAGGAGGAGGAGGGCGGAGGAGGATAGAGACGAGAGGAGAAAAGTGGAGGAGGAGGAAAGTAGAGGAGGAGGAAAGTAGAGGAGTAGAGGGGATGAGGAGGGCGGAAGAGAGGGGAGGAATAGGGGAAGTTTTGGAGGAAGGAGGAGAGTGGAGGAAGGCGGAAGAGGAGGAGGGCGAAGGAGGAGGAAAGTGGAGGAGGACAAGGGAGGAGGAGGAGGAAGAGAAAGGAGGAAGGAGGAAGAGGAGAGAGAGTGTTTTTAGGTCATGGGTATATTTGTCATTTCTCGTGGTCTCTCGCCGGAAAATTCTCCGATTCCGACTTCAGGGGCCAAATGGTACAATTTTGTCATAATAAAGAGGCTTTTTAATCGAATTGCGAATTACGGGGGGCCAGAGTTAAATTCTCCAAACTATAGGAGGCAAGATGTAATTTACTCTTAATTCTATATGCAAGCACGTGTTGTTTTTTAACAACTTGTTTCCTTTCCATTTGATTAACATTTGCAAGCAGTCACGGGCGTAGTTAAAAAAATTGGAATTGGAATTAATTTCTAATTTTTTTTTAAATATCTAGTTTTAATTGGTAACTTGATTTTATTAGTAGAGTCAATTTTTAATTTTAATAAAAATAAACCTAATGATCAAAAACTTAAGCGGAACAATTGCCCCGCAAAATTACAAGAAGTTGATGGCCACCAACATGTCCCAACAATAAATTAAAAGGACATTTCTGGATTGACTTGTTAAAAATATCAACTATTTATTCTTCGGGAAATATTTTAATATAAAATTCGATCATATCCAATTCTGAATATCATGAATATGTGATGAGTTTAATCAGGTTTGTGGAATCTGAAATATTTCGAGTAGAATCCTATGAAGGGCTCGTGGCTTTGAGAAAAACGGTGCGTGGTCCGAGCCCTTGAGCTGGAACACTTGTTGAGGAGGGTCCAATCTGATCATCTCCTCTTGTATGGCAACCGGAATCGCCTGGTCCTCGTGAGTCTTTATGTAGAATCTTGGGATTGAACCGTATCGTTTCCGGGTCAAACTGAGCTTCTCTAGTACGGGGGCTAACGGCATCGGTCTCATTGAAACTGATGCCAAGGCGACGTCCTGGTTAAGAGGGAATCGATAAAGAATGTAAGAATCATGAGCGATACCTGAAAATCTAAAAATCATTTATGATATTTTGAAAGATGATTTAAAATGAAACAAGTTACACAATGGTAGATAGAATTCACTACAAAACTAATGACATATTTAGTAATTGTACCTTGGCTGGAGTACGGTTAAACAAGTAATCTCTAAGCAAGGACTTGTCCAGATCAATGGCTGTTGGTTGGTGATCCATCCCGTTGGCGTATAAGAATATCTGGGCTTTCTTCATCATCAGACAACCGCCGCGACTTGTCTGAATTATAGATGGTTGTGAATTATGAACCTGCTCATAAACTTTATCTAGCAATTCTACTTATGTGACTTGTTATATTAGTTTATGTTATATTTCATAGGAAATTTGATAGAATGTGAATTTTTTTATAAGTGATTGGAGAGAAAACCTGCTGGTTGAAAAGGTCAAAGACACTCTGCTCATTGGACAACATTGTAGCAGCGACAAAAACAGCTTTCGCAATTTTCGATGGAAATTGTTCCATAACATATGAGATACAAGCACCGCCCAAGTCGTGACCCACCAATATCACCTGTATTTTTTAAAAATATATAATATTTAGTCAAATTGAAATTAATTAAAATAGATTGTTCTAATTTAACTAACTAGTTTGATAGTGTTAAAAATATGTTGATATGGGTTTGATCATTAAATTCTGTTCAATCCAATGTTTGATATGTTCAACCTTATCACGTTCGTCGAGCCCATCAAGTATGTCGACGAGTGGCTTGACGTATTGAGCTAGGCTTGTGATGCAGTTTGCATCAGAAGAATGGACTCCTGAACCAGCCAAGTCAACCGCATCCACTACGAACCCACCTGATTCCTCCAGTAGGGCTATCGTCTTGTACCAACACCACGCTCCAAAACCACCCCCATGTACCATAACTAAGTGCTTCGTTTCAACACTGTCATCGCCATCTTTCCAGTCCTGGTCATATAATTAATCAAAGATTTGAAACACTTTGAAATTAACATTTGTTATGGAAATGAGATCGTTGTAAAAATCATACAACACACTAGATTTACGTGTAAATCTTGAGACGGGAAAAAAATACGGGAAAAAGAATGGTTTCTATATGAGTCAAATTATTACAAGGTGGAAATTTCCGTGAGGAATTTCTCTACACCCCACAACTTTCGACTTCGCATATAAGACCTATCACCTATGCATATAAGACATACACATAGTTATACATGTATAGGAAATAACTAGTGTACTGGGACTCAAGATGGGCCCGAGCTCGAGATTCAACAATTTATATTAAGACAAAGAAAGTATAAACAATGATGTTCATAACATTCTAATAATATTATTTAGAGAAAATTGATTATAACTATAATATGTGGAGATACATAATACGTAAGTTACAGGCAAAACTGTGTCTCGAACCTAACATATATATACTACCATTACCAAATACGCAAATCCAACGAACTTCAAACCGTGACCACAAGCCTAATATACTTTATCCGACTTTAAAAGAACATCATTTGAGCTGAAATCATTAACTTTGTAAGAAGAATCACGCAAAACCTGGTTATGATGAGCACTACGAGATGGTTGTCCAGAGCTGGAACTCCTAGGAAGGCCACCAACATCCCTGCCTTTGGATTCCGAACAATGACGGTGATCGGAAGGAAGCACGCAAGAACTCGATCTAGCAAGTGGGTTAACGACGACCTGATCAAGCGATCTCCTCCCAACTCGAGCTTTTCGTCTTCTCCGGCGAGAGGACAAGAAACTTGTCCTCTCGTTGAAAGAAGTGAGAAGGGGTGAAATGTATTGGAAAGGCTGAGAGCGTTTGTCCCGTGGTAATGAGGTGCATGATCCCAGTACATTACCCATCTTTGCTAAATTAATTTGCATGATCCCAGTGAATATATGTACAGTTGTGTCATTGTGTGTTTGATTAGTTGAAGTCACGTTGCCGGCTGTTGCTTCTTAATGCCATGGAAAGGCCAAGTTGTCTGAATGGGCATAAATCTTGTTAATTGGAATACACCATTACTTGCATAAGAGTTACCAATGAGTCAATGACCAATTTATGAATTCGGAATTTACTATAGTATTTGGTGAATTGTTGTTTTAGCTTAATTGAAGATGCTCGTATATTTTATCTCTAAGAGTATTTATATTAATTTTCAAGAATATACGCCTATTTGTCGTAAATTGATATCTTACATTATTCAAATATGGACGACTAAATTGCAACTTGCACTCTTAAAATTACGTTTGTCTTTGTCGCGGTGATGTGGAGGCTCTGATCGCTATACATCTTCGACATTGGGAGCTACAGAAATGGAATCGACTACTCTTTATGTGGATAATCTTCCACGACAATGGAGAGGGGAGGACCTCAGGCATCTCTTCTCGAAATACACCAAGGTGGTGGATTGCTTCATTCCGGGAAAGCTTTCAAGAAGGAATTCCAGATTCGGGTTTGTTAGGGTAGATATCAAGGCTGATCCACAAAGAATTTGTGATTCTTTGTTGGGTTATCAAATAGGGAGCAACAAACTTTTTGTTTCCTTGGCGAAATTCTCAAGAGGAGTGGGGAAAAAAGCGACGGTTGATGTTCCTAAGAGAATCATCGAGAAATCGGCAGCATGGGTAAAGAAGGATGTCTCCTTCCTGGACGCGATGATGAACAGCGCCCCCCTTTTGGTCCCCTCCGACAGTCTGATGGAGGAGGGTAGGGAGTTCTCGTTGCCTATTTCGATGCCTGATTGGCTCGAACACAGCCTGGTTGCTGTTCTTTACGATGTGAAGCAGCTATGTAACATCAAGCGTGATCTGGAAAGTCATGGACTGTTCGGTGCCCAAACTAGATACCTAGGAGGTGATTCAGTGCTTATCACGTTTGTTGATAAGCTGGAGATGGAAGTTTGGGCCACTGACCTTATACCGTATTTCAAAGATCTATTGCCGTGGTCTCCTGATTTTGTTCCTGTTAATCGATGTGCTTGGATTAAAATTCTTGGGGTCCCTCCTCATGTTTGGTCCAATATTAATTTTTTCGAGTGGCTTGTGGAACCAGTAGGCAAGCTTATTCGGATGAGCGAGCAGTTAGAGGAGATCCCCAGACTCGATGAGGCTCTGGTGTTCATATCAACCAAGCGGAGGGATCTTATCAATCAACGCTCAGTGGTAAAAGTGGCTGGTAAAATCTTCAACATCTCCATCTTGGATATTCAAATGAAGACGGCGGAGACGGCGATCGACGCAGATGCTCCGAGTAGGTCCGGCTATCGGTTGAAACAACTTCCGAGGGGGCAGGCTTCGCCCATCACAGCCACTCGTAGTTTTGATGCTTCCCAGGTTGCAGAAAGCAGCTTTAGAGGCATGGAGGCTAATTCACCTTTGCAAGTTAATGTGTCGGGGAATTTCTTGGGAGCTGTAAGAGATGTGGGGAGTCCCCATTCTGCACATGGGTCCTTAAGGGAATCTCAACGTGGGTGCTTGTTGCCTAACTCTTTTGAGGTAGATGAGCTTAATGTTGGGCCTCCTTGTGATGTTGACTTAGGCCCATCCGAAGGAAAAGCTACCAAATTATCGCGGCCTGTTTCTAAAACCCCGGCAAGGAAAAGAAAGCTTACTAGGAAAGCCCATGCCTTGGTTCTTTCCTCTCGAGTAAAAATGGGTTTTAAACCACCGGTCGTGCAAGAAATTTCCTCTCCTGCCAGGTCCAATTCCAACCAATTGGTTACATTTAGCTCCCCTTTTGTGGTTGATCAGGATGAGTTTCAGAGGAAACGTGCGGAGGTGGCCTGGGATTTCGCAAACAAATTTGGGTTTGATTGGAAGGAAGATATCTCAATTGTCATCCAGGGGATCCGTGAGGCGGCAAAGGGAATGGAGCTCGCTGCGGCCTCTGAGCCTAAATGAATTACGCCTCATGGAATGTGCGAGGGGCCAGCACCTCCAAAAAGAAAGCTGCGGTTCGAAGGATTGTTAGGTCATCGAACGTTGGGTTCCTAGCTTTACAGGAGACTAAAATAATCCAACCTACTTTGCGCTGTGTCAAGAGTTTGTGGCGAAGAGAAAGGATAGAGTGGGACTTTGTTCCCTCTTCCGGAAGGTCGGGCGGTCTTATTTGCGTTTGGAGTGCAGATTTCCTGAGGAGTAAAAGTGTGCACAAATCCTCAAGATGGATGGCTGTCTCTGGGAGATTGATCGAGGAGGATTTGGAGTGTTGTCTTGTTTCTGTTTATGCTCCTAATTCTACAAGGGAACAACAAGAGGTTTGGGAGGAAATCCTACTTTTCAAGGCTACGAAGTCAACGGAAATTTTTATGATATTTGGGGATTTTAATGCAGTCTGTGATCAGAATGAAAGGAAGAATTCTTCTATCTCCTATAACAGAGGCACCAAGTCTTTTAAGTGCTTCGTTGACAGAAGTGCTCTGGTTAATTTGCCATTACAGGGTCAGAAATTTACCTGGAGGAATGGAGTTTCTGCAAGCAGAATTGATCGCTTTTTGGTGGCTCCCGAATGGTTCGATGTTTATCCAAATCTCTTACAACTTGCTCTCCCTAAAGGTAAGTCTGATCATCACCCTTTAATCCTTAGTACATCTTCCTTTAATTGGGGACCAAAGCCATTCAGGTTTCTTAATTGCTGGCTGGAGGCTCCGGGTTTCTTGGAGAAAGTTAATGAGTGGTGGGTTGAGTTTAATGTTGCTACGTATGGGCCGCATAAAGTTGTCCATAAGTTGAAGCTTCTAAAGGAAAAGATCAAAGAATGGAACGAAGTGGTTTTCCGAAGTGTTAATAACAGGATAATTGAGGTTGAGGAGGGTATCCATCATCTTGATATAAAGGAGGAAGGTGTGACTCTATCAGCTGAGGAACTGATCAAGAGGAGATCCTGGGAAGCCGAACTGGCAACCTTAAGGAGAAATATGGACTCTATTTGGAAGCAGAAGTCAAGATTATGTTGGGGTAAATCGGGTGACAAGAACTCTAAATTCTTCCATGCCTCGGTGGCCCTGAGAAGATCTAAAAATCATATTGGAAGCTTAAAAGTCAATGGTAGAGTTATCACTAGTCCTTCTCAAATCAGAGAGCATATCCATGAACACTTCAGCCATCAATTCACTAAACAGTCTGGTCCTAGGCCCTCCATTCGGGCTGAGCTCTTCTCGCAGTTAAGTCCCTCTTCAAGTTTATCATTGGAAGTATTGCCAACTAGAGAGGAAATCAAATCTGCTGTCTGGAGTTGCCAGGGGGATAAGGCTCCTGGACCTGATGGATTCAATTTTAACTTCATTCGTGCTACTTGGGACATAATTGGTGAAGATGTGTCTGACTTTGTTCTTGACTTTTTCAACACAAGTATGCTGCATAATTTTTCTAATTCCTCCTTTATCACTCTAATCCCGAAGTCAAGTGGCATCTCAAATCTGTCCAACTACAGGCCTATTAGCTTGGTGGGCTGTTTGTATAAGATCATATCTAAGTTGCTAGCAGAAAGGCTAAAGAAAGTCATGAATGAAATAATTGGTCAAGAGCAATCTGCTTTTATTGCGGGAAGGCAAATCTCTGAGACTATTATGGTGGCTAACGAAGTTATTGGTTTTCTAAAGACTAATGGTAATGGTGCTGCTCTGATTAAATTGGACTTCAAGAAAGCGTTTGATTCCCTTGACTGGGATTATCTGGATGAAGTTCTTCAAGCTATGGGATTTGGATCTAAATGGAGAAATTGGATCTTGGCTTGTATATCGAGTGCATCCTCATCTGTCTTGGTAAATGGTTCTCCATCTAAGCTTTTCAAGCTTCAACGAGGATTACGACAAGGAGATCCGTTGTCGCCTTTTCTCTTCAACATTGCTGCTGAAGGGCTGAGAGTCCTTATCAATAAAGCTTCCGACTTGAATTTGATTCAAGGAATTGCCATTCCTAATGTGCAGCAAAAGATTAACCTTCTTCAATTTGCGGACGACACATTGCTCTTCTCCTTGGTGGACAGTACTAGTATGGAGAACCTGAGATCTCTGATACTTATTTTTGGTATGTCGTCTGGATTACGTATTAACCCAGCAAAGACGGCATTGATTGGCATCAATGCTCCGGAGGAATTCCTACAAGAATCTGCTATGGTCTGGGGCTGCAAGAGATCAAATCTGCCTATAAATTATCTTGGAATGCCCCTGGGAGAAAACATGACAATGATCAAAAGCTGGAAATCAGTGATCGATTCAATTGATAAGCGCCTAGCTCTATGGAAAGGAAGCTTGTTATCATTGGGAGGAAGACTAACTTTGGTGAGAGCAGTATTGTCCTCGCTTCCTAGCTACTTTCTATCAATCTTCAAGGTTCCAAAAGGAGTGTGCAAGAAGATCGATCAGAAAATGAGAAACTTCCTTTGGTCTGGAAACTTGGAAAAGAATGGAACTTCTTTAGTTCGCTGGAATCTCATCACTAAACCGAAATCTTTTGGTGGATGGGGGTTGGAGGATCTGTCTTTAAAGAATAAATCCATGTTGATTAAATGGTGTTGGAGATTCATCTCCAACAGGGACTCCTTATGGGCTTCTATTATCTCGGGAATTCATTCCAGCGACTGTTTCTCCAACTTTGATATTCCCGTAACTCGTTTTAAGAGAGGAGTTTGGGCCGGTATTGTGGCTACAATGGCTGAAAATTCTGTTCTAAATGGAGCATTTCTCTCTGGCATAAATGTGGAAGTGGGAGATGGTTGTCAATTATACTTTTGGTCTGATCCGTGGAATGGTGCTCCTTTGAAGGTTCTGTTTCAGAGACTCTACACCATTTGTGCTTTCCCGAATGCTAAGATTAATGAGTGTGGTTGCTGGAGAGAAAATGGCTGGAACTGGAATCTTCAGTGGCGAAGGACCTTGTTTGTCTGGGAGGAGGAGTTGCTTGCTGATCTCATGGAGATGCTAGCTGTGACTCAATTACATCGCAACAAGACCGATCTCATTTCATGGAAATCAGCATTCCAGAATCAATTCTGCATTCAAGAACTACGTAGGATGCATTATGATAGCACTATTCCACTAACTCCTCTCATCTTTGAGTTACGGAAAGTTTGGGAAAGAGGTTTTCCGCCAAAGGTAGAGTGTTTCTTGTGGATTGCTATGCATCGAAAAATCAGAACGAGGGATGTCCTTATTCGTTCAGGAACAATTGATACATGGGATTCACTATGTCCGCTTTGCTGGAGAAAAGACGAAACATGCAACCATCTCCTACTTCACTGTAGTTTTTCGGTTAAAGTATGGAACTTCTTTGTTAGATTGATTGGGCAAAACTGGTCGGGTTTTCTGAACATGGAAACGGCAATGTCAACTTGGGAGGCTCTTGTTGGAGGCGGTTCGATAAAGAAGATTTGGCGTGTTCTCTTTGGCGCTATTGTTTGGGGGATATGGGGTCATCGGAACAAGATTGTTTTTGATGGAGGAAGAGTCGATAAAGAAGAGTTGATCAACACAATTTTATTGCGGGGTCAAGAATGGATGATTTGGGCAAATTATTTGAAGGGCTCGGGCAACCAACACCTTCTTCCCCTATTGGAGTCAACGATTGTTTGTTGAATTTCAATGCTTTCGGCAAGTGTTCGTTTGCAACTAATTGCACCCGAATCTTTCTATTGCTATTGTAACCGGTGATTTGAGTTTTTACTCATCTGTTTATAAAATTTCTACTTACCAAAAAAAAAAAAAAAACATTATTCAAATATGGTTCAATTTGTTGACCAAAATTCTTTGCATGACTCTCATACCATTGAATTTCCATATCTTTAAATTTTATGGGACCAATTAACATTTCTCCAATAAAAATAACATAAAATACTTTCAACAGAAAGATGTCTTGACTATGCCCCCGACATATTTGAAAAAAAAAAAACAAGTTGACATTTTATTACATATCTTCTCATATTGCTTCGAATAGAATATGATCCTCCAAACCCCAAGCCCATGTTTCGTCTATATTGAGCCTCGTACTAGGCCTTCAGCCCAATGATACAACATCACAATCACAGGGTTAGTAACCAGCCAGCTTTCCCGAGGGAGAAAGGAGTTGCAAACTAAAAGCTGCCACACAAGACGACGGCTTTAAATCAACGGACAGGGTACGCTCTCCCCGAAACAATCAACGGACAGGGACGCCCGAGGATGATGCACTCTCATTTATTTCTGTTGTTTAATATTGTATATGTTATATATTGTTTTCCTGATTTTCGAGAACCCTTAAAGAAAAGATGTTTATGTCTTGTATTTTCGCCATTTGAACCATGAAATCATAACAATTAGAGTTTCTATTAATAATTTTTTTTTGAAATACTTGGATTATTCTCTCTAAATATTAATATTTTCTGATTAATGGGAGTATGTGCTGATAGAGGCAACCATAGTTTGAATTTGAAATAAATCGTAGACCTAGGTTCCGTGAAAATTTTTGATTTGTGAGATTGTAATTTATCAGATTTAAATTATGAAAAATGTGTTTGTATTTTATTTGTTAATGATAAATTGAAATGCCAATTTATATTCGAATGAGTCAAATAAAATTAATTCGGATTTTGAAACAAATCTGAATCACATTCATTTCATATTCTGATTGGGTAGATGTTTGCAATTGAATGCAACCAAAAAATTAAGAAATGAGGTAAAAGTTAGTAAGGAAAAATTAATTTCGCTGACGGGTAGGACGGCGCCGTACTGGCAACACATGTCTCAATGCTTCGGTCATGACCTGCAACACAGTGTTGTACTGTACGGATATGGCTCCGTCCATTCGTTCCATGTTCCAATGTTTTTACGAACACAGATTTTCATGTTCCATTCTGATACACAAACTAATTGTCTGTTTGGACTCTTGTTTCTTTTTGCTTTTTTATTCCAGCAGTCGGTAGTCGCATTCCATAAATTTATGGGAAAAGTAAAAAAAAATTACTCTATAGTTTCATCGATTATTATATGAATAAGTTGTGCTTTTTGGATCATAGAACAAGTCCAACTTATTTCAATTTTAATCAATCGGAGGTCAATTGACCCGGTTCACAATTTTTTTGCAAAACGCTGCGTTTTGTTTCCAACGTGGAATGTCACGTGCATTATGTCAAATGTCCATTTTAATACCAAATATTTTAATTTTTTTTATAAAACTCCTCCCCTCTTTATCTCTCTCTCCTCCTTTCTCTCTCTTCCAAATGTCCATCTTCCTCTTCCTCTCTTATCCTCTTCCACTCTTTAGTCTATTTCAAACACTAACCAAGAAATTAATTAAAACCCAACACCATACCAACCCAATCTCCGATTGTGACTTAACTGAGCAAAAGTTTTAATCTTTTTCAGAAGTTTTCTAGACCTTGTTATACACAATTTCGATTACACTTGCAAAAAAAGAAATGTCACGAGCAGATGAATTTGAAGAGAAAGAACCCATCTTTAGAAGTAGCTCTCTTCAAAGAGACCATCCAATGAAGAAAGTCTCCTTTGGGCCCGCGGGAGCTTCGCCGGGTCGAAGTCTGACAGGTAGTATTTGTTTAGTACCTTATGTCTTTCGAGCCCGCGGCAAGGCTCTGGAAGTTGGATTCATTCCGGAGCTCAGTCGTCGACGACATGGACATGATCGCTTTCCGACAAAGGCTACGATTGTGCCGGAGGTTTAGCGAGGGCTACGATTGCACCGGAGGTTTAGCGAGGATGCGAGGAAGAGCCGTGGTAGACACACGACGAGTTGGGAGCATGGGGCAGATGGATGAGTTATAGGAACAGCGACGCCGACGACGGCTTTTCGGGGAGATCTTCTGGGATTGGCATTTTGTTATTAGGTGTTTAATTAATTGGGTGTGGTTGTGTTTAATTGAGAGAGAGAGAGGAGGAGAGACAGAGGGGAGGAGGAGAGGAGAGAGAAGAGGGGGTTTTGAAATATTGTGTAAACAGTTTGGTACTATATGAAAATTTGTTGTCAAATATGTGGACCGCCACGTCAAACCTGAAACGGTGTTGTTTTTTAAAAAACTCGCGGACCGGTCCATGATGGAAATTTTCATAACTTGGACCAGTTCTATGGTCCAAAAAGTACAAGGTACCCAAGCGATAATTGGTGAAACCATAGAGTATTTTTTTGTACTTTTCCCTAAATTTATTAATGGTGATTTATTGAATAATATATTATATTCGTAAAGTTTAAATATTATTTCCAAACAAATATAAGTTATTATTATAGGAGCAACTACTCCCATGAGATCTCGTCCTGCTTGCCATGCAAACAGCTTTTCATTTCGTTTTTGTTACTATGGCTCATGCAAAAAAATGGAAACGTAAAATTGCATTTTCATGGTATGTTTTCTACTTTTGTTTGTCTCAATTCTATTTTGAAAGCGGTAGGGATGCGCAAAATGTTGAAACTTAATGCTCTGAAATAAGTATTTTTTAAATATTCAGGTTTCATTATTCAAAATTTTCAGGTTTTTGATTTAATTTTTTTGGTAACAAACAGCGACTGTTTTTTTTATCTGCTATCTGGTACATCTTAGTGTCAACCACTATAAAGTTCCATAAAAAAATATTGTTCCCCATAAATTTTTTGTTTGGATCATGGAACTTGAAACCGATACATCGCTATGGATATTCAAATATTTTATGAATTAGACTAAAAATCTTGAAATAATTTTTTGCTGCAAAAATTCTATCCAGTTGATTTTAACTTCAATACTTTAAACAATATTGGTTAATATTGAATTTTGTTTTTGTTTTTATATTTTTCTGCATGTTCGAGAATTGATTAAGCAACTTTAGAAAATGGGATAGACTCAATTGAGCCTAAACAGGACATGAGGGGGGCTGGGGTTTAAATTTCCAGTTATAAATATTGTACTTTTTTTTTACTATTTGATCCGATACGATTCCATAGACTAGAGCAGTAGTCAAATGTAGATCCAAATTTTCATGTTTAAAGTTAATGGGCGATGTCAGGAGCTCTAGTATATTCGTGGTGCAAAAATAACAACCCACAGTATATTACTAAGTATGTTACGCGTGAAAAGAGATCTTTCAAGGCGATACAACTAGATATTTTTCCTGAAAGATAAATTTGTGTACCATATCAAAATTCAATTATTTTTATAGTTTATATTATCTGATACTAATAAATATATATGTACGTGTGGGGGGAGGATTCGGTCCTGGATGCGTAATAATTCCAAGACCGTCGTGGACTCCTTTAAAGCAGGTAATAAATGAAGGAAGGAAAGGGAGAAACGCCACTAATAAGGGGAATGATCATAATTACCATAATTAGCACGCGGATTTAGAGAGAAATTAAATAAAATGACCATAAATGACATATTTAATGCTCTTATTGATCAATAAATGACAAATTTAACTCTCCTATTGATCACAATCAATGACATAAACAAAAAAGTTCGAGTGGTTTTGCCAGTATGTTCAAGTGGTTTTCTTTGTATGTTCAAGTGGTTTGTGAGTTAATATTCAAGTAGTTTTTTTAGTATGTTCAAGTGGTTTTCTTAATGTGTTCAAGTGGTTTTCTTAATATGTTTAATTGATTTTTGCCTAGTATATACAAATGGTTTTGTTAGTATGTTCAATTGGTTTTCTTACTATGTTCAAGTGGTTTTCTTAGTATATTCAAGTGGTTTGTCTGTAAATGTTCAAGTAATTTTCTTATTATGTTCAAGTGGTTTTCTTAGTATGTTCAAGCGGTTCCCAATGAATGTTCAAGTGGTTTCTAGGAAAATGTTCAATTGATTTCCTTCTATATGTTTAACTGGTTTTTTTAGTATGTTCAACTGGTTTTTTTAATATGTTCAACTGGTTATCTTAGAATGTTCAACTGGTTTTTCTAGTATGTTCAAGTGGTTTTGCCAAAACCACTTGAATGTATTGGCAAAACCAGTTTGAGGACGGTCCTGGAAACAACTTCCAGGACCGAATCCTGTCCCGTTGAGATGTCATTAAACAAAATGTTACTGTAGTTTTATTTCAAAACATGTTAAATATATCAAGCAAGACTATATATTTTATCAATTATCACCGCGCCAACAAATCACTCCCCAACAATTATTGATCGTGTGAGATAATACCTTTCATCGATGAAATTTACAGACCACTCGAGCCCACTGTATTGGCCCCACTCTTTCACGTCAGTCTCGTATCATCCATAACTTAAACCCACACCTCAAACAGTCAAGCCTCGACCAAAGATCAGACCCGTGGCGGTCTCGAAGAGGACAACCAGGTCCTTCAGACGACGTGCACCCGCAGACACGGGCTGGGTGGGGATGGCGGGCCCCACACATTTTTGTTAAAAAAGAAAATAAAAAAAGAAAAAGGGGATCCAGCTTCGATCGGGTGAATAGCCCCTTAAAAAGGGGGGATGATGGGCCCCACTTGCTTTGTTTATTCCCTTTTATTATTGTTTTGGTTGTTTTTTTGGTTGTTTTTTTTATGTTTAATCTGGGTTCTTTTATTTTTATTTTTTTGTTTAATCCGAATTTTTTATTTTTGTTTTGCTTTTATTTGTTTAATCTGTTTAATTATTTTTTTAATTTTTTAATATAATTTAATTTTTAATTAGGATAAATTAAAATTTGGAAATCTTAGTTAATTTTTAATTAGTATTATTTGTATTTGTAATGTATCATTTTCACAATCTCTATGTAATTTTAATTATTGCTATTTTTATGCTTTTTGACGAAAATTATTTATTATTTATTATTCAAAATTAATAATTTAATGAGAAGTACAAAATCGAATTAAAAAATATGAATTAAAAAAATTAAAGTTAATTAGATTGATGATATAGAAGATAGATATATTAATTGTTTATTGGTTGGGGGATGGGTTGGATGGGGGATGGGAGTGTGGGTAAAAATTGAAAATAGGGAGATGGGTTGAGGTGGATGAGTAAAAAATTAATTAAATATTGGAGAGCTGAGTTTGATGAGGGCTGCGAGTGCAGGTGGTCTAAAGAGCTCCTTCTCTTGTAGAAGAAGTGGGAAAATGGTGGTGGAGTAGTTGAGGCAAAACGGGTTCGGGACTTCGAGTCTCCTGAGTCGGCTCATGGTGGTAGTACGTGATGCATCGTTGTCACCGTCGTATGTCTTCGATCTGCCCTCCCGTGAATAGAAGGGAGAGCGTATCGTGTTTCGGTGTTATCAGATTTTATCAAAGTTGATAATTGTAAATTTATTTTAATTTTATGGTGGGGAAATATTCCATTAAATACATAATATGTTTAATTGGGATCATGAATAAAATTACTTAAAAAAGGTTGGGACAAGCACAACATGTAGAAAAAGAGACCCAAATCTCACCGCCATCGTTAAAGGGGTCCGAGTATCCATGCGGCCGCCCACGCCTACCGTGTACGTCGATGATAATTTTAACGTTTTCACGATTTGATACCAAACTCTCTTTAATAAAGTTTCTTTTAGTAAGATAAGATAAAATGAAAACAACAACATATAATCCTTTCACCTAAATTTGTTTTTGACCTTTTTTCAAACAAAATGACATTTATAATATCTCACCAAAGAAAAAGTATACTAAATATATATAGTGAAAATATCAAATATTTAATCTATAAAATTTGGTGATTCTACCATGTTAGACTGTTAGCATAGTAACCTCGTATTGCTAACAGGAAATAGACCATCAGAAAAGTAAGGGAAAAAACTGTTGTCTTTGCAGTTTTATTTTGCTAGAATCTTGAAAAAGTATTAATAACATTTCTTATTATTTATAACGTTTAGACTTAATAAGTTTACTCACCAATTGATATCAATATAAATATAGAGTTATTTTATTGTTGAAGACATCTATCTCTATCTCTAGATAATTTTTTATTTTGGAAAATTCTTATTTTGTTTGGTTCCAAATTAAATTTAATATTTTTGAAATTACTCGAAATAATATTTAAATTTAATACAGTTAACTAAATTTTTAAAAATTGAGCTAAAAAAAAATTGACGTGATGTCAAAGACGTGGCAATGTAGCAAAAATACTATTATGGGCTGAAAATTAAGAACATGAGTACGAGTGATGTAACATCCAAGATGTGCATTGTAGTAGGAGCGTGAATGCAAATGCTCTAAGTCTATGCACATCAACGATTTTCCCCCAGCCCGGGGCTGGGCTGGGCCCGCACGGTGGGGTTTTTTTTTTCAGAATGGTCACCGACTCTGGTTGGTTGACCAACCAAAGGAGAGAGGGGGTGGGTGGGATGGGCCCCACCCCTTATTTAATTTTTTTTTGTTTTTTGTTTTTTCTTATCTAAATTTTATCATATTTTGTTTACTTGTCACAATACTATTCGAGTCCAATATTTTTAAAGATAAGATTTGAGTTAGAAAAAATCTTATAATTATCGACTGAATTTTATAAAATAACAAATAACAAACTTTGGATTAAATAAACTACATATATTATAATAATCATAGTTAATTTTTAATTAGTATTATTTGCATTTGTAATTTATCATTTTGCAATTTCTATGTAATTTGAATTCTTTCTAATTTAATGTTTTTCAACAAAAATTATTAGTATTTTATTTTTGAAATTAAAAATGTAATGCAAAATACAAAATATATATTAACGAATATAAAAATGTGAATTAATAAATTAAAGTTAATTGGGTTAATGATGCCAAAGATATATATATTAATTAGTTATTGGCTAGGGCTAGGTTAACTCGAGATTGCTGCTGTGGGTAAAAAATTGGACTTGAGGCTGATTTGGCTGAGAAATTAATTAAATATTATAGAGCAGTATTAGTACTGAGTTGACTCGGGACTGCTAATGCGGATAGTCTACCCAATAACTAGTCTACATTTAAAATTGCTAGCTGTCGTGGAGGTAAGATTTCTTGGTTCCTGTGGCATGCTTTGGAACTAGATAAAAAATAGTAAAAATCAAGTCAAAGGGAGGTGCTTAGATTTGCAGAATCATGGAAAAGGGAAGTAACTTATGTGTCGGAAGGCGACCGGACTGATATCTCTCCTGTCTAAATTGTTGCTTCCAAGTTCCAAGTACTGGTGGATTCACGTGATGTCTATTAGCCTTTATAGGCCCCTAAAGTTCAGCCAGCGTCTATTGGGCTATATGGAATGCAATATACAATTTGATTCGCAAGGATGTTCAAATTGATCATCTTCAAACTATTACTATGGTTGAGATGTTATCTTTCATAAACCAACAAGTTCCATGGAACGTTCTAGTTGAAGAAGTGACAAAGTTTATAACTGCATATGTGAACTAGTTCAAATTTCCTCCTTATTGAAGTTGAAATTTTGACTATCCAAATCTCTTTGAATAAGAATGATAATTTTTTTTCTCGATAACGACAGAGATCGGATTGATTGTGAAATGGCTTATTTTTTTTAATCCCATTTATTTTGTAAATTGAAAATTTGAACTCTTGGTTGATAAACTTTGCATAGATTTAAAAATTTTACCTAATTGAATTTTGATATGCAATTTTCGTTCAAATAATTAATCAGCAAATTATTTGATTACGGGGTGTAAATTGGCTAAGTTTCCTGTGAGGTGGGTCTTAAAAATGCTCTTGGTTGTTGGTGTCGTTCTAAACAAATATATTTTGCCAGCTGTCGTCGCAGGGTAATTGGAATTCCTCCCCCGCACAAAACCGGCACCTACTTAGCTTTCTTATATTATATAATTCTAACAAAAGCTTTCTAGCCGTATATAATAATGAAACACATCATCAACCATCATGCATAAAAATCAACATCAACAAATAATGGAATTGTTTCTAATTTTATTAGCTGTCAAATTTGTACGTAAAAAACACAGTTGTATAACTATTGCAGAGCTATGTCAATTTGCAAAGATTTTACGTAAATTGAATTTAGATTAGTATAAATAATAATTTAAATAAAATTGGTGAGAACAAAAAATAACAATGATGCATAAAATTAAGAGTGACTAAAATATTTTGAGTTTAAAATTTTCAGAAAATCAATACAAAATTTTTGTGGAGTCAGGTTTGCATATTTTCAAAATCTCATAAAATTCAAACTTTTTATCGGCCTTACTGGTATTTGAATACCTACGGTATAAACAACAGAAACTTAAATTATGGAGTAATAAAATTATTTTGGGTCGAGTTTCAGTAATTGAGAACTCACAAATTTCATTTCTCAAATGCCTTATTTGTTGGAAATTAGATCAATCTGCTTGGCAGATATTATCAAACACAATATAACAAAAAAAAACACTGTGGATAGAATCATACGGCTGAGATCATGTTCTGGTTTTCGAATTTATCTGATCACGTATACTATCGGCGTGGTTCCCAATTCCCATCTTCCCGGTGCAGGACTACTTTATTTTGTACTATTTTTTTATGAGAGAAACAACGTGCTGCCCCTCTTTTTAGTTTTTAAGGAATGAAATATTCTATTAATAATTGTGGTTTAATTATTATTCTAATTAGTACAAGACTACAAATCAATAAAAATAATTGGAATAAAGATCAAATAAAATTATGTGATTGTAGAAAAAATTAAATTAATACATTTTACTCTAAATGAGATCATTTAGCACCATCTACTTGTACAATTAGAAAAATTAACACTTTCTAGCCTAATTTCTAGTCAATTGGACATATTTATGCCATTTATGAATCAATAATGACATAGCAGGTGAATAATCAACCAAACGATCCATTGTTAATTTATTTATTTTTTCTCTAAAAACCCTGTTCTTCTCCCCTCTCTCATTCTCTCTCTTCTCTCTTCCCCCAAGTCTCTTTGTCATGTTTTCCAAACTGGTTTCATTCCATATTAATAACTCGGAACCATTTTTGCATGTTTTATCCGTTTTCTTGCTGGATTAAAACGAGGAAGAAAACTTGGTGTCGTGTTTAGTTAAGAAAGGAATCGAAGAAACGCCTTTCCTGGAAATAAATAATTTTATCAATTAAGATGGTCTTTCTCTACATCACTGAATTTGGCTTTCTCTAGTTATATCCAGCAGGAAGCTAATTGTCCAATCATGAGTTTAAGAACAAAATCAGAAAAGGCGAGACTACATGAAAGTGAAACAATAGTTTCGGCTTATTTTTTTGGTCAATGGAAGAGAACTCCGTGAAGAACATACATCATAGCTTCTCTTGCTCGAGCTTTGGAGAAGGCAAGCCCTGAACCCCCGGATGTAAATAACGCTCGGCTGGAGGAGCAGGCTGTCGAGGCTTGGGATTTGGCGCAAAAACTCGGATGCTTTTGGGAGGGCGATCCCTCTGAGATCATCCAACAATTTAAGGAGGCGACACATGGTTCGTTTTGATCTATCTTTTGGCAGTGTGGGCTGGGTTGCATTGAGCTTTAGGCGTTGTTTAGATGTTGTGCGCTTGCGCACCTCTTGTGTTATCTTTAGGCATTTGTATTTTTGACACTTTTGGTGTGACTTAGGCATTTACCTTTAGACGTTTTTGGTGTAGTGCACTTTGTGCACCTTTGGTGTATTTTGTAATAACAAATTTTACTTATAAAAAAAAAACATACATCATAGCTGTCCTCGAGTAAGTAACTAACGAATGCAAAATACGTTTAAAGTAAATAAGGGAAGAAATAACGTCTTGAAAGGCGTATTCTGTAACAATCTTCCGGCATTAGTAGTTTCTAGCTTATAACTTGATAGACGTGCAAAGGATAACCACCTAATAATATAGGTTTTCCTGAAATAACGAATGCAATCTAGCTGTAACGAAAAGGATGAGGGAAGAGAGAGAACGAGACAAGGGAGAAGAAGGATTTTTCAGAAAAAAATTAACCGTGTTAATTATTCATTTGTCATGTCATATCATTATTTGATTCTGATAGGGCATAAATATGACGTTGTGCTATCACCTATATAAATAATGTGTCATCATTAAATAGAAAATGGATTTTAAGGTACTAATTGATCTGATTATACAAGTAAAATGAGTCAAATGTTCAAATTTAAAGTATAAATTATTAATTGAATTTTTTAATTAATACAAAATTATATTTAACGTTTATAAAAAAATAAGGTGGGAAGAGTTACTTTTAATATAAACTACTTTGACGTTGTTCGCTCATAACTTCAAAAATAATCGTGGTTAAAGAAAATTGGAGGGTGTAAGTTATGTTCTACTAGGTATAGTTTACTAGAAGTGTTGAATATTTTTATTAAAGGGTTAATTATATCTGGCCCTCTGTAGTTTAGCATATTTAAGGCTCGTCCTTCCGTTTTTTGCAAACCGATTAAAAATTTATACTGTGCAAATTAATTGTACAATTTCTCCCTCTCACCGGAATCGGCATTTTTTCTGACGAAAAGGCATGTGAAAAGACTAAAATACCCTCCCTTTAAAAAACAAAAAAAAAATATTCCTCCTTCTTCCTCCTCCTTCTCCGCCTTCTTCCTTCATCTTCCTCCTCCTCTTCCTCTCCCCCCTTCCGAACCCTATCTCGAACGAGTTCTTCCTCCTCCTCCTTTCATCCATGTCGTCCCCAAATACGAACGACCGGACTACCGTCTCGTTCAATTCCACGCGCACTGTAGAACTGAATTGAAGGTGTACGGGAATCTGAGCAGCCAACCTCCCACGAGAGAATGTGAGATCCGACGTCAAACCAAATGACAAAATAATTGTATGAACAACCAATCAGTCGAAACCCCCAAATAATCCCATGGAAGAACACAAAGGACGTCAACAGCCCACCATCACCGAGAAGAAGTAGATGTTCATCCTATCAGGACAAAGCAACATGTCTAGATGAGGCTGCGTGGTGCACACCCACGACGACCATGGCCACCACCACACCCACTGGGACGGCGTCGTCCCGCCGGACTGCCAACCCCTAAATACCCTTCCTTTCGCCAAACCCACTTCCCTCAATTCACAATCTGTAGCCGGTACCTTTCAATTATAAGGAACCCAATTCTGTTACGAAATCAAAATCTACAAAGAACCCAATAACGACAGTGGCTTTAATTATGAAAAAAAGAGAGTGAATCAAATTGGTAGAATTTTGGGGAGACGAAGAACAAAGGAGGGGGAGACGAAGATAGTAGCTAGAGTTCAAGGCTTTGAGTTGTTCCAATTCCCTTCTCTATCACTGTTATGTTCCCTTCTGGGTTGGGAAAACTTGAGGGCTAGAGAGGCTCATGAACTTGGATGATTGAAAAGGAGACTCAGAGGATTTTTTTTGACTTCTGGGTTTGTTAAGATGAAGGGAGGAAGAGGATGAAGAGGATGGAGGAGAAGGGAAGAGAGGAGGGAGGAGGAGAGGATTTTTTTTAAAGGAATGGTATTGTAGTCATTTCCTATGCCTTTTCGCCGAAAAAAATGCCGATTCTAACGAGAGGGGGGGGGGAAATTGTACAATTAGTTTGCACAGTAGAGGTTTTTTAATCGGTTTGCAAAATACGGGAAGGCGAACTTTAGATATGCCAAATTACAGGGGGCCAGATATAATTTACCATTAATTAAATTCAAAATTCAGTGGATTGTATTATATATAATATGATATACGTGAGAATAGTATTGAGAGTTTTAATATAGCCTTACACAACTGAATCCTAGTGATATAGTTTTTCTAAAAAATCTAGTACGTGATTATTAAATCATATATACATCTCATTATCATATTTTTTCCTGCATTTTACATTCAATATATATGTCTTGGAAAAAGGATATATAAAGCTTTAAAGCCTGGATTATATTTAAAAAAATCGTGATATTTAATAATCCTTGTTTATTATAATCTTTATACACAAATACTTACATGATTTTTGTTAATAGTTAGCATTTATCTCCTAGTCATTCCCTAAAATGATTTTTCAAATTTCCGTATAAGATTTTTCGTTTGCACTCTCTCCATACATTACTTCAATCGAATATTATATTATAATCACGAAGCATCGAAAAGTCTATCATCTTTTCATTGTCAATCTCTTTAAACTTACTTGTAAATATCAATCTTTTTGATTTATTTTTCTAGTCATATTTTTCTATTATTATTTTAAGAATAACAAAAGTTTATTTAAAATTATTTAGAAAAAGTATAGACTAGAAAAACTTCTGGTAGTCCTTCTTAAAAGATTACCATTGACTTAAAGGTGACTATGAAGTGAATTCAATTTGAATTTGTTTCTATACATTTCTACAAAAATTCAATTTGAATTCAAACAAATTCATATGAATCCTAATTCAGATTTGAATTTGTACAAAAATAAATTGATAAAATCATAATTCATCAAATCGAATTTTTGATTCCATTCCATGAAGAATTCATCGAATTGCATTTCGAATAGGAAGAAAAAAATAAAAAAGAGAAAAATAAGTAGTTGTCAATGTCATTATTACGGTCCATAATAAAAAATAAAAAAATTATTTTGACTTTTAGAACACAAGTTCCAAAATAGAATTTTTGGATTACCAAAAAAATTTGCACGTTTGGAACATTAAAGTGTTTGAATTTTTTGACCAAAAAAAAGTGTTTGAATTCTTTAATTCCCCAAAAAGTTGCAACCCAATCTTTTAATTTTTTCCCAAAAAATTTAGATAATTTTTAAAAATTAAAATATTTGAAGTAATTCAAATTTGATTGAATTTAATTTGATTTAAAAAATCTATAATTTGTATTCGAATTTATTTTTGTACCAATTGAATAAAAATCGTAAATTTTTTAATTCAAATTCAACAAATTATAATTCAAAATCAATTCAATTTAATTCTAGCCAACTCTAGGTAACTGTAATACAATTTACGGAAAATTATCCTCAGACCCCTCGAGTTTGCAGAAATTCATGTTTTAGCCCCCCCTATTTTTTTATTAGCATTCAACCCTTGAATCTTGTCAAAAGTGCATAATTTAGCCCGTGTCGCCGGAATTCGACGATTTCTCCGACGAAATAGCACCTAAGATTACAAATATACCCTTGCCTTTAAAAACAAATTAAAACCACAGCCTCCTAACCCTTTCCCTTCTTCCTCTCGCAACCGTTCTCTCTCTGCACCGCCCTTCCAATTCCGATTCCCTGATCCAGTAAGTCCATCTCCAACTGCAACCACTTTAATTAATCACAACGCGCACCTAAATTAAATCCCAATTAATTCAAAATAGTGGAAACAGAAAGAAAGAGGACGGCGGCGCATGCCCATTGTCGGAGCCTTACGTGGGGATGCAGTTGGACACGGAGGAGGCGACGAAGGGGTTCTATGCAGACTATGCGAGATGGGTCAGGTTCGTGGTCTGGGTTATGCAGCGGCCACGCTGCGACGTCGACGATCGGACCCTCGCTCGACAACTCGGTTGCAACAAGCAGGGGTTCCCCCTAACAACCACAGTGACAAGAAGGCGGCGGCTCGGGGCCAACACGAGGGAAGATGCAAGGCCACCATCTTGTTTAAGGTGGAAAGGGTGCGAAGTGGGTGGTGTCCAGGTTCCACAAGCTACTTGTCCCTCACCTCCTCCCTGTCGCGTACCGATCTACCGCGTTGGGATTGCTACCAGCCTCGTCCCCATCCCCGATCTCGTCTGCGTAGTCAACCGCCCAACGGGCTCTTAGTCTCCGTTCGAGATATGATCCTCGAAGTTGAATTGGTAACCGAGGGGTACGGCAAGGTGGTCGGGTATGTGATTTGGATGTCGGGGTGCCGGTGGAGACTGTTCTGCCGAGGGGGAGGAGGTGTGTAATTTATTTTTGGTTAAAAAATGAGTTTAATTTAATTTTTTAAAGAAAAGGGTATTTTGGTAATCTCAGGTTCACTTTTGCCGGAGACATCGTCCGATTTCGGCGATAGGGGGCAAAATATACAATTTTTGCAAACTTGAAGGGTCGAATGATAATAAAAAAAAATACAGGGGCTAAAACACGAATTTGCTCAAACACGAGGTGCCTGAGGGTAATTTTTCCTACAATTTAACACTGAATAACTTAAAACTAAAATATTTACTTAAATTTATAGTTAAGCCACAATCTAATTTTTTTTTTTTTTTACCTATATAAACACCGACTGCCTTCCATATTCTTCCACCACCTTCCTTCCCCGAAAACAACAGCTCAATTTTCATTTCCTGTTCGGGACCTCATAAAAATGGCTACAAAAACATTTGAATTTTTCTTCCCACCAAACTTAGCCTCATTTGGTAGCTTGGAGGTTATCCTGTGTGCTCTAGCTTTCATGGCCACCTTCTCCCTCTGCTTGTACCCCGGTGGCCTAGCCTGGGCCTTGACCCGACCCAAGTCATCAACCGCCATCCCCGGCCCGCTCGGGTACCCTTTAACCGGGCTGGTCAGCGTCTTTAACGCTTCTACTCCTCACAGAACCCTTGCCAAGCTAGCTGAAGCCTTCAAGGCTAAGTCTCTAATGGCCTTCTCCCTCGGGTTCACAAGGTTTGTCATTTCCAGCGACCCGGAAACTGCCAAGGAGATGCTCAACAGCTCCGCCTTCGCTGATAGGCCCATCAAACAATCAGCCTACGAGCTTCTCTTCCACCGGGCAATGGGTTTCGCCCCCTACGGCGAGTACTGGAGAAACCTGAGAAGAATTTCCGCCACCCATCTCTTCAGTCCGATGAGGATAGGCTCATTTGAGCCATTTCGCCGAGAGATGGGGTTAAAGATGGTTGAGGAGATCAAAACCCTCATGGAAAAAGATGGCGATGTTCAAGTTAAGAAGGTTCTCCACTTCGGGTCACTGAACAACGTCATGAAGACCGTGTTTGGGAAAACTTATGACTTCGGCAGCGAAGGTGCCGAGTTAGAGGAGCTTGTCAGAGAAGGGTATGAGCTGTTGGGTGTCTTTAACTGGGGTGACCACTTTCCTGTCTTCAGGTGGCTGGACATGCAAGGAGTGAGGAAGAGGTGCAAGTGCTTGGTGTCCAAAGTGAACGTCTTCGTTGGAAAGATAATTGAAGAGCACAGAGTTAAAAGAATTGGTGGTGCTAGTTCAGATGTCGTGGACTTTGTGGATGTTTTGCTCGACTTGGAGAAGGATCACAAGCTTGCTGCCTCCGATATGATAGCCGTTTTATGGGTGAATTTCTAATCCTATCTTTAATTTGTTTCTGTCGTATGTGAAACGCGTCATTATCCATGTACTCTGTTCCGTACGTAAATATTTTTCCGTGGAGTATTTAGTCGTGTCATCGAATTTGCGTTTTATTTTATGTTTCAAGCCACTGACTTGAATGTGGCCTTGGTTTACTTGTATTAAAATACTTGCAGGAGCTTCTATTTAGGGGAACCGACACGGTTGCAATCCTTCTGGAGTGGGTTCTCGCTAGAATGATTATACACCAAGATATACAAGCCAAAGTCCAAGCCGAGATCGACTCTGTAGTCCCACGGTCAAGGCCTGTGTCTGATGCCGACATACCACAATTGCCGTATCTCCAAGCAGTTGTCAAGGAAACACTAAGGCTCCACCCACCTGGTCCGCTCCTCTCTTGGGCTCGTCTCGCCATCCACGACGTCCACGTTGGGACCACTCTCATCCCCGCCGGAACAACAGCAATGGTCAACATGTGGTCCATCACCCATGACTCGAAGATCTGGCCCAACCCGGAGATGTTCAACCCAGATAGGTTCATGGCCGAGGAGGTTAGCGTCATGGGCTCCGACCTGAGATTGGCTCCTTTCGGGTCTGGAAGGAGGGTTTGCCCTGGGAAGGCATTGGGTTTGGCCACTGTCCACCTTTGGTTGGCCCAGTTGCTGCATGTGTTTGATTGGGTTCCGAGCATTAATGGCGATGTTGACCTGACCGAGTGTCTTAAGCTATCCATGGAGATGCAGATGCCTTTGGTTTGTAGGGCCGTTACTAGATCCGGTTGACCCAACTGGGGTTTGACTAGTTCTGGTTAACTCTATTTAGTTGTTTTTGGACAATCCTGTCTCTTGCCTAGGTGGTCTCTTCTATCTTCTCTATCTAGTAACTTAACTAACTTTATCTCTCTGGTCCAGGAAAAAAGAATAATGATTTACAAGTTTGAAGGGGTATTGTAGCCATGTAGTTCACTCTAGTCTAGGAGCTGAAGATGTGGCTCGGCCCTAACGCTTGAGTATTTTTCTTGCAGCCAAAATTTTGGTAGTTTTTGTAGCAAGTACTAGTGGCTATCCTTGTATAAAAATTAGTGTTGATGTAGCAGTTATCCTTGTAAGATGATGGTTGCTATTATGCTGTGTGTTTTTTATGGATTGCATGATGCTTTTGTTAATGGGGATATGGTCATTAGCTTACTATTTATATTCAACTAAATGAACGTGAGAAAGGATGACATCCTTATTATTGAAATTTGAATGGCTAATCATATTTGGGTGATGTAATGGGCACTAATTGATTTCAAATTGGACATATCATAGATTGATGGTTAGACAACTGTAAATCCAATGAACATAGTTTACCTTTTTATGTCTCACCTAATTCATATTTGTGGACAAAGTTGATAAATTTGACTATCAGAGTAGGTGGCAATATCATTATTTGTTAATCTCAATGTTATGAGCGTCTTTATTGAGATTAACCATGAACTGTATTTAACGGGAAGGTTTAATAGTTGGAAAAGGTAATATTCAGTAATCCTCGTAAATGATATATTTCCACATAAAAAATAATTTTTAAATAATTAAATATAATGAATCGTCATTCCCAGAAATGATTGTCAACTTTTTAGTTTCACCACATTCTTACTTTATTTACTATTTCTATCTTATTAATATTTTATTGTTGTTGTTATTAGTAAAGCGTAAAAAAAATCCTGATTCTTTAACTGTCTGTTATGTGTAAGCTACCTCTTTTATACCTTGGTGGTGTAATATGCACTAATTGCGTTAAAATGCACATAAAAAATCAGTGGTCACCAATTCAAAAAAATACTAATAGTCATAAAACCGCTGAAATACGTAAATCCAAGTGCTATATAGGGTATTTGATTAGATTAACTATGTTTATCTCCTTAATGTGTTATATTTGTTATAATCATTATATATTGTTTGAAATGATTCATCTAACCAGAGTTACTCTATTGTTTCTCATCTCATTTGTAGCACAATATTTCTTAATTGAGATCATGGTTAATATTTTGTGTGTTAGGTCTTTCGCCTATTTTAAGATTGAGATTCATCTGTAAAAGTTGATATTTGTTTTTCTTATATTTGAAAAAATATATATGAATAGCTTTAAAAGTTAGGGTTTAATGATTTCAAAAAAGAGTGACATTCAATAATTCTCTTTTACGATAATATTTCAGACCAAAAGAATAAATATTGTAGTCATTAAATATACCAGTTATCACCTACTCATTGACAAAAATGATTTTTCAACTTCTCCATAAATAATTTTTTCTTAGACTCTCCCTATGTTTATTATTGTTATCAGTAAACTTGGAAAAAAGTCTTGATCTTTTAACTGTCATTTACTCATTTATGTGTAGCTACTTTTGTTATATAGGGGTAGTGTAATGGGTTTTTATTGCGTTAAAATTGGGTGTACCAAGTGTTGGTGGTCATCACTTATAAATAAGATTGAGGGTCACGCATCTGATAAAAAAAAAACATAAATCCGATTGACTGATTTTAACTATATATTTATAACCCACCCATTTGATTTCTTCAAACGAAGTAGATAAATTCTGATGTTCGAAAGAGTGGTTGACTTACATTATTATTATTTTCATCCCAATGGTATGTTGGTATATTATTAGATTAACCCCGATCTATCTTGTTAATGTGTTATACGCGATGTATTCATTATTTTATGCTCTGAAATGATTCATTCGACCAGACCTATTGTCTCCCATGTGTAGCAGAATATTTCTTAGCCGCGATCATTTTTAACAATTTTTGTATTAGGTCTTTCGCTTCTTTTAGGATTGAGATTCATTCTAAAAGTTGGTGTTCGTTAACGTGTTATATTCGCTTTTATGCTTGAAACTAGTATCATTGTCAGATCAAAGCGATTAATTATAGCATTAGACAAGGTAAGTCTATTGTAGTGAAAAAAATGGTACAAATATTACATTTCAGTTTTATATCTGGATTATAGATTATCTCTATTGAAAGATAAATTTCTATATCTAGATTATATTTGCTAGAGTTTGAAATCCAAATTTCATTGAAGTTAATAATGTCTCGTGCAACTATGCTAAATGTTTTTTGGTAGATGATACAACTATTACCCTTCGAATTTTCGCTTGTTTTGTCCATATATACTTAATTAAAGTTTACCACGTCAATAAAAAAGCCTGTTCATTTCTCTAAACAGTTGAAACTGACGTATATAATCAACAACTAATCAGATCAGTATACACTTGGAACATATCTCAGGGTACCCCTCTACCCAATTGAGGAATGTCCCATGATTTTTGTACAAACCTATAAATTATGTTTGAGCAGATCCACAACAACAAAAACAAAAGAACTAAACTCCAACGTCCCTATTGTTTTCAAATCCGCTCTTGTCATGTATGTATCATCATTCTCTATCCCAATTTATCTTGCATTTATTCTTCATGCTTTTTGCTGGGTGCATCTTCTGTGATGGAATTGAAATAAGATGGGAAAACAATGCCAAACACGTGTACCACCTTGTCTGTCATTTAATTTTAAAGCATTCCCCACATTTGATAAAAGAGTGGAGGAGAAGTATGTCATGATGAAAATAAATCTTTATGAAAATATATTTAAACTTTAGGCAATAATTTATTTGACATGAGTCATATAGGAAATGCTTTCACTGAATTTGTTTTGAAGCCATCCTCATGGTGTCTGTCAATTTTTTTTTTACCTTTTTGATCACTATTCTATTTTTTTGTGAAATAGGAGCGCCCAAAGACTCCTTCCATAAGTGACGAGGCGCACAAATACATTTTGCTTTATGCGCTGGATATATGCTCACTTGTTGTCACCCCCTGTAATCCTTATAATTTTTCAGTGTTCATCGTGCAGCCATAATTTGTATTGCCGATTTGTTTAGATGAAGGGGTAATTTGTTTTAATTCGAATGTACTATATGAGCTAGAATTTAATACTATTTTTTCTCGTGAGTTATATTTATATTAATCGTCCCAAAAATGCCAAAAATAATTACAGTAGAGTTAATTTTACCGCTAGACTATGCTGGTTGATATACATATATAGCTAGTTAATATTTTAGTTATATTTAGACTAAATTATGAGAGATTCACCTGTCCTTGCGATCCAACTTCCGAATCGATCCCAACAAGAAACAAACAAAACATCCTTTTGTTTCCATCGCAATGTTCCTTCTAAAAAATGAAATTTGTTGTGGGCAGTCAAAATAATTTGACCAGATTCAGTTAAACCGAGTTGGGGTATCTCTTTTAGTTCCATCCCAACATTGTCGAAGCATATCTCGAACCAATTCTAGATAGGACGAATAATGCAGCCGACTAGTTCGATCGGACCAAACATGCTAACCTGAGTTTGGGATGGCAGAAACAAATGGGAGAGATTTAGAGCCTATCATTCATACGAAGGTGCATCTTTTTTTTTTTTTGGTGAAATCGGACCCTATCAACAACATTAATCATTGGTTTGTCAATATATTAGATATATCTTATTTAGGTAGGTCTCACTTAAATTTATGGGTTTTAACGATTTTAAATTTTGTTTTTCAAGTAATTTTTTGATTCATCGATTTTTTAGAAAGAAGGCAAAAAAAATTTAGGTAAATATTTTAGTACCTTATGTCATCAATAAAAAATCAAAGTAATAAAGCAGATTCCACCATAGTGGTTATTAGTTGAGTAGAACTGCTTTGGATTTCTATTTGCCGTACAAAAGTAATTTAAATGATTGAAGAATAAGAACCCCCGAAAAAGTGGAAACATCGATTTATATTAATACTTTAGCATTGTTGGTTCGTATCTTTTAACTTGGAATATATCTATCTGGGAATGATTTAGAGGCCGATGGGCCGCAAAAGGTACCGTCTTTTTCTGGGTTGTAAAGAAGATGCACTTTGGATTTGGATATCCAAAAAAACAGCAAGTTGCTTTCAGTCTGTATGTTATTTTAGCAAAGAATTTTGATTTCCATCCACGTAAATTACCCTAACATGTGTGAAACCTGAAACACAGCAAAAAATTTAAATTAATTGTTAAAAAGTTAGAGAATTTTAGTTATTAATTAGAGAATTTTACGTTTTAAAAATTCATTTTGATTTACATCTATGATCTAACTCAGTCAACTATAATTTTAAATACCAAATAGTGTAAAAAAAAAGAGAGGCGTGGACATAAACTTTTGTCTCGTTAGCATGCATGAGCATCAAAAGTTGATCCAAAATTAACCTACATTATAATTTCCAATGTATAACCTAAATTTTCTAAAATTTTAGAGTGATTTTCAAACATTTATATATAAAATTTTCTACCTCTAACAATGGGTTAACTGAACACATATTCGTTCTTATTCATAGTCTCCAATCACTATCTAACAAATTTATTTATAAAACAAAGTTTTCATTTCTTTTGAAATAAACTACTTAAAACTCTAACGTCCATTAATCACAACCACCCAGTTTTCACGCTGTCTCGGCTATCAATTTATGAAGGTGCCAAAACCTCAGCATAATTCGATTCAAATGGATTAAGATAAAACTGATACATAATAAATGCGAATCAAATTGGAGCTAAAGTACCCTACCGAATCGACATTGCTAAAAAGAAAACAAACATTAAATGGACTGACGTTGTCACGTCTGACTATAATAGTACTTTAAAGTAATAAATAATATTTCCGAACTCAAATCAACAATCGAATACGCCACTATGCTTTAGGAATTGAATTCATAGTTTTGAATCGGTTAAGAGCTTAAAAGATTAAACAATACTCATATATAATATTTTTTTTCCCAGACGCGCTACCCTTAGCTACTAAGCTACAAGGAATTATGAAATATTCCATAGGCAAGGTTCCCGAATATGATCTTAACAAAGTGTCCCTGCATTTTTCTAAATCTAATAAAACAAATTTCACACAATGATTCCATGGAATATATTTCCTATTGATATTATTCTCCATCATTATTAATTCGAGATTCATGGTCTAGAAATAGTTCTCTACTTTCATTTTATTATATATTCCCTTCAACTTGAAGAACGCTCAACTAACTTAAGGCGCGTTAACGATCATAAATCTATGAATTTAGTAAAGCTATAACATTCTACGAATTTTGTCCTATAAAAGTACTCAATTTGTAAAATTTCAACCATAGAACGGTTCCTGAAATTGGGTAAAAAAGCAAACCTTCATCGATTATTGCGATTTCATACTATCTCTTCGCGAAAGTTGAGAAGGATATACTTCAAAATAAGTAAATAAACTCGCAACATTGCTTATGGAGGAGCATATATGCAAAAAAAAAGTTTGTAGAATATTTATTTATTTGAAGCTAGACCCAATGACAAGGAGCTAGCAAGAAACACAAACTAGAAAAGGGTCAAGGGGCTGATATTAAGAAGGCTTTCTATTGACATCATCACGGACATAAAATGATTCGAGGTGTTAATTTCAAGATTTGAAAAAGACAAATTCGTGATTCGTAATATACATTCCGGCCAGACATTTTAATTTGCAAAAATAGTGATATATAAGTGTATCAAACCACACATCTAACTTTACCCTCGGTTAGACTTGCCGACCAAAAAAACGCCTCGGTTAGACAAAATGGCCCACGGGCTTTTAATTGAGGCTTAGTGTGCCCAAGCATGAAATAGATCGGCCCAAAGTGTTCGGCCCATGATCTCTTAGACTTTTTTAATCTGAAGAAAAGAGCCTAGTTAGCGCGGTTCCGATATAAACCAGCGATCGTTCCACTCAGATAACCGCCACCGGACGGGATAGATGGATCGCCGGAGCCGTCCAGCCGCGAGGAAGTCCGACATCTACTCAACGATGGTGATCCACTCCGACTCTGGATCCGGATCCGAGTCCGACGCGGGCGACAGCGGGTTCGGGACTGTCGTTTACAAAGGGGGAAGAAACCGTAAGGAGGAGGAGGAGGAGTTAGAGGACGAAGATTCCTTGCCCCCGCTCCTCAAGCACCTCCCTAAGGACTTCGGAGGCGGTGACCCGCTTGACGACGTTGAGGAAGAAGGCGTCGGGGACTTCGGGACGATGATCGTGAACACCACTCGGAAGAGGAACACGTCGTCGTCGTTCTCTGCGGCTTCTTCGTTTAGGAGGCGGAGCGCTCAGTTTGGACCGAGAAGGGGAGGCGAGAGCGAGGAGGAGGAGGAGGATGGGGAGGGGTTTGGGACGTTTGTGGTGAAGAAGAAGGAAGGGAGAGGGGAGCTTTCGACGATGGGGAGGGCAGTGGCGAGCATGAAAGCGTCCAGCGAGTTAGGGCGGAGAAAGGCGGATCCTGTGAGGCAGCAGCATCCCCAAGGTGGGAGCAAGGTTTCGTCCAGCTCCATTCCGGATAGTGTTACCCGGGAGGACCCTTCCACTAAGTACGAGATGCTCAATGAGCTCGGTTAGTGTCCGTCACACAATATACTTGTGCTTGATTACATCGTTTTAGGCTAATTGAAGCTTAGGTGAGAATCCTCGGACTGTTAGGATAGGGGTTTTGCTCGGTTAATGAACTGGGTTTAGTTGGCTCTTTTGGGGGTGACAGGGAAAGGATCATATGGAGCTGTGTACAAGGCTAGGGACTTGCTCACCTCGGAGCTTGTCGCTATCAAAGTTATATCACTGACCGAAGGGGTGAGGATGCTTCCTTTTCTGCTCCTATCCCCTGTTGAAAGGCCCTTTTGTTTGTGAATTGGGGAAAATTCTGAAACGGATCTGTGCAGGAGGAAGGATACGAAGAGATACGTGGTGAGATTGAGATGTTGCAACAATGTAACCATCCGAATGTAGTTCGGTACCTAGGGAGTTATCAAGGCGAGGATTACCTTTGGGTATGTACTTTCCTACTCCCTTGTTT
>SOPF01029143.1:51213-65992 GCA_012979155.1 Hypericum perforatum
TACCTTGAGTCAACTAATATTTTGTTCGAATTACTTACATTCCACTGTTTGCATGTTTCCCTTTATTTCTCTTGTGCAGTTTATGCATTAACTTGTATTTTCCCACTGTTGCAGGGACTTGCCTATTTGCACTCAATTTTCAAGGTCCACAGAGATATCAAGGGTGGTAATATTCTGTTAACCGAACAAGGAGAAGTCAAATTGGGTGAGTAGAGTTCGTCAAAATCACATCATGAATGATTTAACATGCTGTGAAAGTCTTTGAGCTATGTGCAATTCGTTGCGTTGTATGCTTGTTCTTCCAGGTGATTTTGGAGTTGCAGCACAACTTACTCGGACAATGTCTAAACGCAATACGGTATGCCAATTGTCATTTAATTTCAGAACTCATTTTCCCATTTTGCTTAGACAGCAAAATTAGCAAGAAGTCTTTTTGACGTTGATATTATGGTTGGGACTTTATCTATTTACAGCTCTGGTTAGGTCTGGAATACGTTTTCTTTTGCTGATTATGGCGGTGTTTATTGAAAGGTTTATAATGGCTAGTTATTCTAAAATTCTCAGTTCATCGGTACTCCTCACTGGATGGCGCCAGAAGTTATTCAGGAAAGTCGCTACGATGGAAAGGTATCATAATGATTTCCAGGCCTCTGTTTTATTCTCACTGCTATTTGAAGTACCATTCTCCATTAGTAGGAAACTTGGGATTAATCCATCATTTTAGATGCTATAACTCTTTTTTATTTATTTGAAAACGATAAGCACTTGTCTTTCATGGATCTTTGGAGAAATGGTGAAATCGCCCATTCTGTATCAGATTATTTGTACTTGTGATCAGTTCTTTTCATTTTTTTAACTATACATTATCAGCATGCTATCGCCAACATACCAACCACGTGAGAATATCTGATGTTTCTTAATTTACTTCTTTGTCCAGGTTGATGTTTGGGCTCTTGGTGTCTCTGCGATTGAGATGGCTGAGGTTTGCTATATGGTTGCCTCCATCAAATATTTCTTCTTACTGTTGATATGTTGGTAAATTGTTGTAGTTCATCTGGCAAAACTTATTATTGTGTTATTGTCAACATTTTCGATAACTGTCACAATATGTTGTAATATGATATTTGCAGAGAAGTTCAAAAAATCGGCCCAATTTTCATCTTTCTAGCAATATGTATGTATAGCAGCATTAAAGCGTCAATTCACTGATATCTTTATCTTTAAAAAATACGTTATATATGACATTTTTTGGAGTTCCTTGAAAAAGTTGGGTGGGCTTTTGTGTAGAGTTATTGATTTTTTTGGTTTTGGCATTATTTGAGTATGTAAGCATTCTAGCTATTTTGGTGTCCTTTTGGCTATTCTCATTTACATAATTTTTTTCCACAGGGACTTCCTCCAAGGTCTGCTGTGCATCCTATGAGAGTGAGTCAACATATTGATTAATCTAATTTTCTTGTTCTTTTGATGTTTGTATTATCGATTCATGTGCCCTTATAATGTTATTGTAATGAGATTGAAATAGTAAAATACTTGGGTGAGCAAGTTGTTTTTATAATTATCAAGGAAATTCAGGAATGCTTGATGCGATACTGGTATTCTTTTGAGCACCTTTGGCCAATGTTTAATTTAATGAACTGCTCCGCCTGTTTCTTATTGGAAAAGATATACTAACTTATCTAGTTATCTAATCAGCGGACTGAAAAAAAAAAGTCGTGGCAGCAGTGGATGATAATCCTTGAGCAGGCAGAAAAACATCTAAAATAGCTGCATGGAAAAGAACTTTCATTTTTTTGTTTCTTTATTTTTTTTTTAACAGGAATTGCATTTTCTTTATTATCTCTTGAGCTTCTACTAGTCAGAAACTATTGGGAAGCATCAGTCCTCCATAGATAATCTTTTAACTTTTTCCTAAATGCAAGTTTTGCACTTTTGCTACTATTGAAGCATCATATAGTCCCCCTGTACTGCCCCCTTGGGCACATGTCTATAATAAGCGTGTTCTTTGTGGTTTGTAAACAAATCTACCTGCTTTTCAACAGGTTTTGTTTATGATATCCATTGAGCCAGCACCAATGCTTGAAGACAAAGAAAAATGGTTCAATTCTGAAACCACTCTCTCTTATTGTTTGCTAACAGCTTATCATTCTTTTTCTGAGCTTAGATTCCTCGTGGGCAGGTCTCTTGTGTTTCATGATTTTGTTGCCAAGTGCCTCACGAAAGACACACGTCTGCGACCAACTGCATCTGAGATGCGGAAGGTATGGTAACAACTTGACTTTACTGCTATTCTGGGCAGTTTGACAACTGAGGAGTTCTTATTTAATTGTCTGGGCGGTGTGCAGTAATGACTGATTATATGCTTGCTGATTGATTTGGTTTATTCAATATTGTGAGTGTGTTTATGAGTGTCAATGAGATGTCTGCCAGTAGCCTTAATAAGATACACTTTATCTTTATGATTGGGTAGGCTTTTCTGTAATATTTTTTGGATAGTAATTTTGCAATAGTAGTTGACCTCCTCTTTGCATTCCTGGAGAATGTGTTTATTGATGCTTACCAATCCTTCACCCCTGTTCATTTGGAATTCAGCACAAATTTATAGAACGATGCACGGTTGGAGCCTCTGCTATGGTGCCAAAGATTGAGAAGGCCAGGCAAATCAGGGCCATTGAGGCGCTGGAGGCCCAAAATCTTGGACAAGATGCTAATGAGGTCAGTTTGCATCTCAGCTTTTTTTCCTTTCAGCTGGAAATGCTGCTCAGTATTTTCTCCTGTTCCTGCAAATGTTTGATTCCCGTCTGCGGTATATTCTGATCCGTGTTTGCTCGAAACAGTCACCAGGCCCAAGATTGAATGATGACTATGGTGACACTGTTTTAGCCAAGCGCCCGGCAGACGAACTCCCTAGTAGTTCAAACGGTGCGGAATCGGCTACCGGAGGTATTTTTTTTAACATGCTTTTCATTTTTCCTTATCAAGTTACCAGAGCCTTCTATTAGTTAAATTCGATCTATCAACCATGCATAAAACTCTTTTATTGTTGTGGTATGCTGAGCCACATCTTGTACTTCATGCTACGCAGTTGACTTTGGTACAGTAGTCATTCACGGGGACGAGGGAATGGATGATGGAGTCATGCGAACTATGGTTGATAACAGTGCCGAGAAGAGTCTTGGAAATGTTGAACACTCATCAATTACTGCAGGTGGCGAGCTAGCTGATTCCAGGTACCCGACGGGTCATGCACCTCCTTGCATATAGAAAAACCGGACAACTGTGTGATCTTAAATTGATATATTTTGTCGTTCCTAGGGTGGACGAGACAAATGATGGTACAAGAGACAACACCGTTATATTAAAAAATGTACAGGCCTCCTTGGCTTCTGGTTCTGGTTCTGGTTCTTCAGATCAAAATCTAAAGCCACGTAGCTCATCTCCTGTACATCTTAGCGATGGTGGAGTTGCTTCAGCTCTGAAAAATGAAACTGTCAACAAGAAGGCTTTTGCATTACAGGATAAGGTTGTATTCCTTTCTGAACTTGCATCTGCTATTTTGGAGTCTCGAAAAGTAATTTCTTTTACATAATTAATTAAATAGGGGACGCAAATAGCTAGTTACTGTTTTTCCACAGTTGGAGATTGGGTCTCAGATGCATTAGTGCTTACACATGAGTTACTTCCTTCCAGCTCTGGTCCATATACGCAGCCGGTAACACCGTGCCCATTCCATTTCTGAGAGCTACGGATATATCTCCCATCGCTCTATTGTCAGACAACGTGATTGGGGGCGTACAGCGAGATTCTAACGGAACTGCAGCAGTGGAGGCACTGCAAGAACTCTTTAATGGCGACGGACTTTCTAGAAAGGGTCGACGGGGACAGAATGAGGTTCTCCCTTCCCCCATACCCCTCTCTTTCTTTCTCTCTCTCAATGACTCAATTCATTTGTTCTGATGCAGATGCCCCTCCCTCCAAGTGTTTACAGAAGATTAACTTCAAGTCCTACCCTGATGAATTTGGCAAGTGCTTTAGCTTACCATAAAACGTAAGTTTCTCACCCCGTCATCCCTAAAGTCAATGGTTTACTCGTAAAAGTTCACATCCTGCGTGAGGCAGATATCTCACTAGATTATTGCATTTGCAGGTGCTATGACGAAATGCCCCTCCAAGAGCTGCAAGCAACTCAGGAGCAGCAGGCCATTCAAAACCTATGTGATACGTTGAGGACGATCCTCCGGCTGTAATCCATAGCAGCATCGACACATTTTGTACTATACATGTTGTAGTTCCTAGTTTTCCGTGTAAAAAAGCTTCTGATGGACAAACCTTGATGCGAGCGAAATAGGCGCTGCTGATTCTATCGTGCTTTTGCCTGTACAGTTAGTTCTTGGACGACGAACAATCAGTCTCTGTTAGAAACGCAGGGGAGGGCTTAGGATTAGAATAAGGCTTTCTTTGGTTTCGTAATACTTTCTTTTAAAAAAAAAATTGTTTATATTCGTGGTTTCAAGCTAGGCATCTTCTTTATAACCAAATGCCTCAAAAAAAAAAAAACACTTTTTCCCGGTGCTTAATAAAACAAACCATTTCGCGCCCTGGGAGATCAACACTAACAACGGCGACGACGTACAAAATAATGAGAGCAACGGAAATACTGAGGCGGCGGAGGCAAACACTCCACCGCCCTTGCTACCCTCCGTCGTCTTCCCGCCGCCACGTGTCACTTTCCGGTCCTCCTTCTCCCAACCGAGCCGCTGTCTCCACCCTCTTCAAAAACCCTAAACCCTTTCCCCACTCCAACTCCCCTCTTCTTCATTATCCTCGTCCTTTATGGTTCCCTCCTCGCTCACTCGCCACCTGGGCTCAAAATCCTTCCACCCCCTCAGGTACTCTTCTTCCTTTCCTTCCGCCTGTTATTTTTTTTTGTAACTGGCTAACTTGAGGCGGCGGTTTGTTTTTCTCCTTTGCAGAGAAGACAAGTGATGACGTCGGGGAGACGGATGAATGGGGGGAGGATCAGGAAGAGTGGGAGGAAGAGGATGACGGGGTGGTTGCCGAGGTTTGATCCTCTGCTTTTTCGCTGCATAACTCGCAACCGCTACTTGTTTGATGTCGATGTATGATGTATGATATGATTTTGGAGAATTTGTAGATTGGAGATGGCGGCGATGGTGGAGGCGTTGCGTTGCAAGGCGTGTCATGGGGGGAGCGGGTTCTCGCCGTTGCCGAGGAAGTGCTGGCTCGGTTTGGGGACAATGATATTAAATTATTTGGTTTCAAGACCACTCCCCGCGGGTACATCTATGTCAGACTGGACAAGCTGTCCAATGAGTAGGTTCTCTTCTCTATAATTAGCCCACGGGTATTGTAGTTTGAACTTTTGGGTTTGAAATACGCGGTTTCGTTGTACAGATATGGCTGCCCCAACATGGAGGAGCTCGAGCACTACTGCCAGGAGTACAGGAAAAGGCTGGACGAAGTTGGGGCACTCGGCGAGATACCTGACAATTTGGCTGTTGAGGCAAGTTATTTTGTGTTTAACTGGTTCGCTTACTGTTCTTCTGCATTTCCAATGATGTTGCTTTGGTTTTGAAGGTATCGTCCCCTGGTGCAGAGAGGTTGTTGAGGGTGCCGGATGATTTGGATCGGTTCAGAGACCAGCCCATGAGAGTATGCTATGTGGAAGGTCTTGATCTAAACTGCTCTGAAAAGGACGGAGTCTTTTATCTGGACTCCATCGAAAATGAATCAGAAAGCTGCACTTGGAGGTTGGCTGATGTTAAGGAGAACAGAGACCCTGAGAGCAAAGGTAGACCTATGAACCGGAAAAAGAAAGACTGGAGATTGAAACTACCATTTGTGAGGCATCGGAAGGTAGCTTTGTATCTTGGTGTTTGAACCACATTGGCACTTCCAACCTTTTGTCAGGTATGACTTCAATTCTTGGGTGAAAACTGTGCTCTGTGCTAAAGATCTCATGCATCCATGTCCCATAAGGAGTACCTTCATGACATGTTCATTGGGTTAGTGGGTGGTTGTGTCCTTCGACTTTTGGTTTCTCACTAGTTTAAATAGGTGGAAGCATGTAAAATTCAGATTCTATCAACTTTTTTGTTGCTTTCTCTCTTCCGGTAGATTTCTGGTATATCCCTTCCTCTTGATGCATGAACATATGAACTCTGGTGGACAAGTGGTGTCTGCTTTCAATTTTTTTTGACACTTTCCAATTTCTTGCCTTCGACGATTGATTTTTTCTACTGTGTCGATTCTCTAACATTCTTTCCCCATTGGAAACAGAAACGGGAGCATGTACACAACGTCAGTTCTCCGTTAATGCATTCATTCATTGAAAGCACGCCGAGCCACTGAAGAACCAATCAAATGGTTTACATTTTGCAGGTAGTTGCCGCATCCATGTCTAAGCTTCAAGGGTCCAATTCAGTGCCATAAAGGGAGAGGATGTCGGATATTTGGTGGGTTCTTCGCCTGGCTGTTATTTTGTGGTCGTGCTTGTTGTCTCGCTGACCCAATGGCTTCGGGCTTTTGGTTTTGACTTAACTTTGCCGCTCCCCTATTGCAATGCGTATAGATGGGGCTTTTCGTGTATTTGAGTTTATATCTAAAGCCCACTGGCAGTGCTTAGAGACCTTTCAAAGCGCACAACCTTTTTTATATCAATTATCAAGGACGTAGACTTTCCTTGGGATTTTCTTCTGATAGTATAACTGATCCTTTCGAGAAGGGATCGACTCAGAGAGAACCTGTCACAAGATTATCTGGACTTCAAAGAGTTTGAAAAGATTTTACACCTAAATTTTCCATCCAAAAGGATCTCTTCAAGTGAGTTTAATCCCGACAACATTCTAATTCTATAAGGTTGTTCTAAATGATGGAAATATTTATACTAACTAGTAGATTGTACATTGACTAAAGGGAGATTAGATAGAATCACTCGTGACAGACGTTGAAACGGCTACCCTTTCCTAGATCTCTAGCTGGCAAAGCTTAGAAGATCGACTGGAGAGCTTTCTTGTCAGCCACAGCAGCGACGAAACCGGAAAGGGCAGCTGCAGGAGCACCAGGACCGAAAGCCAGTAAAGCAACCGCGACGACCTTTTTTTGGAGGAGACATCGGAGTTTCTGGGGTCGAGGATGGCTGCAAGTTTTCCTCCTCGATGTTCATGTTCGCTGTACGGTGCTCTTGCTCTTTACTTGTTTTATCAGAACCGCTCCTTACTCTGTCAGTTAAACTGCAAAAAAAGCAAATCCAACATAAGAATAGCTCAGGTTCTGTACTGCATCCATCCGCCTTGCTACACAGATCATCATCCAAGCTTATGCATTTCTATTGTCATGACGAGAATTGGCCATTGGTTTGTATGGACCAGGGACCGGACCGTGTCCTAATGAGGCAGAGTATGTGCAGAGAACAAGAAATGAGAGACTAGAGAGCATACTTGCAAGAAGAACAACAATACCATCCTTTTCTGCTACAGTTCCAAGAGTAGCAGAACGCCCAGCTACAACATGAAATATGGCAACGTGGCCACCTAAAATGACACCGCGGACATGTACAGTAATGGAGCGCCCGGCTACACTTAGAACCGTAGCATGATGGCCATGAACATTTCTTCTTTCTTCTGCAACCAACACATAAATTCATGTTCCTCATTGTATGAGCCTTATTAGTTTGACATTCCATTTAATTAATCACACTTGTTGTATTGCATTAAGGCATATCAAGTTCTACTTCCCTTTCTGGATTTCGGGTTCATTCTTCAAAACCCGGTTTCATGCATATGCTGTAACAATGACAATGTGTTCCAGGAGCAAGTACATTTCATGGAAAAAGAAGACTTGAAGAAGCAGAGTATTTTCATAGAGCTTACATTGGAAATGCGAAAGATTTGACGCTATCTCCACTTCCAGAATGGGAAAGCTTGGAAAGCTTTCCTGAGTATTTCATCGATGAAACCCTCATTGCGGCGTATGGAATGTCTTCTTCTTCGTCTTCATCTTCATCATCATCATCATCATCATCTGTGGGATTCCTCATTGCCTCCCTTTCATTTCCTTCCGCTATTGGAGGGACTGGTGGAACCACAATTTTCTCTTGTTGGATAGGCTGATGATGATTGCTCGTGTCTACGACGCCAACTGCGGATCTGATAACCGGGCTTGGAGCTGCAAATTGAGGCACTGGACTTAAAGAGAACAACTCGCCTGATTTCAATCCGTCCAACATAAAGTTATGTTCTCTAGAGAAGCTACTGTTTCCTATATGAATACTAAACAACGATTCATTCGAAGCCACGCTCCAATCTTGCGGCGTTGCAGATGGACTTTTTTCAAATATGGAAGCTGGAATCCTGTAAGGGTCGTATCCATCATCTGTTCTATCCATGACCTGAACAGGAGGGGTTCTGGTCGGCGATGGCGGTGGTATTCCGGGATGAACATCAGGAGCGGGAGACAGTGGCACCAAGCCTGGGAAGCCACTCCCCTCCTCTTCCGATTCGGAGGAGTTACTACTAACAGCAGCAGCAGGATTATCTTGAGGTGTGGTAATGGTGGTATCTATAAGCAACACGGGACTAGAGTCCCGTTCTGCATCCAGTATTTCTAAGAGATCCTCCGAGGATGCAGATGAAGATGATGGAGAGTCTATTTTTTCCGATGGAGTTGCTGCAAAGTGATGATCATTGATGCAACCGATACTTTCATCAACAATCACATGGCTTCCTTCTGATGAACTATTACCGATGCTTGGACTCCCGATTACCATTTCCGGGCTCATCTCAAAGTTGTCTGTGCTTTCCGCACGAACTAGTAGTTTGGGATCATCGATGTAGCTGATACTTTCATCAACAATCACATGGCTTCCTTCTGATGAACTATTGCCAATGCTTGGACTCCCGATTACCATTTCCGGGCTAATCTCAAAGTTGTCTGTGCTTTCCGCACTAACTAGTAGTTTGGGATCATTGATGCAGCTGATACTTTCATCAACAATCACATGGCTTCCTTCTGATGAACTATTACCAATGCTTGGACTCCCCCCCATTACCATTTCCGGGTTCATCTCAAAGTTATCTGCGCTTTCCACACGAACTAGTAGTTTGGGATCATTGATGCAGAAGATACTTTCATCAACAATCACATGGCTTCCTTCTGATGAACAATCATCACTACTTGGACTACCATCGGATACCATTTCCGGGTTCATCTCAAAGTTGTCTGTGCTTTCCACACGAACTAGTAGCTTCGGATATGCCTCAAATGGATTAGTGCTCCTCACACCGTCTTCCTCGTGCTCGTGGTATCCTTCTGAATGCTTGCTGCTCCTGTTCCCGTATTCCGTTTCCATATCTTGAAGTAGGAATCTTGATTGAGCTTTCCAGTGGCCACCCTTCTATTTGTTACAGAGCTGGGAGAAGCAAAACCAAGGACTCAATGAGAACCAAAACAATTCGCTCATCGGCAAATAGCAACTTATAAGGTTGTTGTTGCAATGAAAAACCTCATAAAATTCTGATAGTACACCGACATGCATAAAAACCCTCAGCCTTTAGCTCAAGAAATTAACTCCGTTCGCAATACTCATATCCGACCTAGAATATTAAGACACACATCCGCAATTACCAAGTTTCTGATCTTGTTAAGGTAGATAATTAAGAAAAAACCCTATTTATGTCATAGAACATAGATTCTTAGCCATTCCATTGCATCCATTTATGCGAACCTTAATGTGTAATAACATATTCTTAAACATATTCCCTTAACCAAAATTCCAAATACCAGGTTAACGAAAAAACACGTACAAAATCGTCTGATCCACACCGGCAAATTAGAACTCACATTTATGGTCAACGGCTACAAGGAATCGCCGGTAGCCGCGCCGGCGTTGACACAACGGCGCCCTTTACGGTTATATATCCTTCCAATCTGCATCACATTACAACAAGCTCATTACATGCAGAATCCGTAATTTAAATACAACAAGGAAGCTAATGAACAGAGACAATTGCAACCTACTTTGAATAAATTTTATTTTAAAAAAAGAGTACAGAAAAGGCAAATATTTGTCGAGAAAAGGGAACCTGAAATTATGATAAAAGAAAAACCTTTTGGTCCAAATTAATGGAAAAATCTCATCTTGGCAATGTGGGTCGTTGGTGTATCGTCCTTGGAAGAAGAGACAGAAAGTCGAAAGAAAAAACTTGAAAAATCTTTAAGAAAGAGAGAGAGAGAGAGAGAGAGAGAGAGATGAGGCTGTCTTGGACGAGGAAGAAGGGGGGCGTTTCCGACAATATAGAGGGGCACTTCAACTAACTCGGGGGATATCCATTTCGCGCCATATTTAACAAACTCGGTATAGATTATAGATAGGCTTCCGGTTAAACTTTGATGGATGCCACGTCGGCTGGTGCTGGGTGTTTTTTAATATAATTTTCTTAACTTTACGAGCTCTATTCTCTCGGGGAAAATTTTATTAAAATTTTAGAATACTCGCTGAATTAGTATATCCAACGTTAGGATTTACCAAGTTCTAATTTTATGGAATCTTCAAAGTTTCATTTTTTTATTATTATTGAAAAATCAATAATCAAAATATTTTATTTTACCACCCTAAAATTTATAAGGAAATTATAGGGACTGGATTCGGTCCTGGAAGTCATTTCCAGGACCATCCTGGAACTGGTTTTGTCAATACATTCAAGTGGTTTTGGCAAAACCAGTTGAACATACTAAGAAAACCAGTTGAACATTCTAAGAAAACCAGTTGAACATAATAAGAAAACCAGTTGAACATATTAAAAAAACCAGTTGAACATATAGAAAAAAACCAATTGAACATTTTCCTGAAACTACTTGAACATTCATTGGGAACCACTTGAACATACTAAGAAAACCACTTGAACATACTAAGAAAACTACTTGAACATTAATTGACAAACCACTTGAACATACAAAGAAAATCACTTGAACATAGTAAGAAAACCACTTGAACATACTAACAAAACCACTTGAACATACTAGGCAAAAATCACTTAAACATACATTGAGAACCACTTGAACATACTAAAAAAACTACTTGAACATAGTAAAAAAACCACTTGAACATACTAAAAAAACCACTTGAACATTAATTGGCAAACCACTTGAACGTACCAATAAAACCACTTGACATAATTTGCTAAACCATTTGAACATACTGACAAAATCAATTGAACATACTGTCACTCGACCACTTGAACATACTGGCAAAACTACTTGAACATACTAGCAAAACCACTTGAACATACTGGCAAAACCACTCGAACTTACTGTAAATCCACTCAAACTTTTTTGTTTATGTAATTGAGTGTGATCAATAGAAGAATTAAATTCGTCATTAATAGTAATTCGTCATTAAATATTGTCATTTCCCTCTCCTCTTTGATGATTCACGTCCCTCTTTCTCTCTCCTCCTTCATTGCCTTCCTTTTTTAAGTTTCTTTCTCTCTCCTCTTTCATTGCTTTCCTTTTTTAAGTTTCCAGGACGGTCCTGGTGTGTTTTACGCATCCAGGACTGAATCCAACCCCGAAATTATATCCCGATTCCCCATTTTTTATAGATGGAATGAAGAAATCCTTGCTTCCCTTTCATTACTAGAAGACTGCGTCGCGAATTAGATCTAAGTGAAGAAATTTGTGTTCAATTTAAGAGTTATTGCACTCGATATTGTCTTTCCTTCCAAGACCAGGGCCAGGGTACAGAATTTCTCTTGAATTGGTTGATATTTTTACCACTAGATACTTTGAATTCCTGAAGATATTTTATTTTATACATGCTGAAGATAGCTTATTTAAAGCTAGTTTTAAGTTCAAGAAGCTAGAGTAGTACTGAAGCAACTATCCATTGTGCAGGCCAAGATGTCTCTGTAATCCCTGGAGATTCTGAAAGAGTCGTACACCTTCCCATTGCTACTCTTCTTGTACTCAAACAGCAAGTTGGAGTGATCAAACGCAGTGAGTTTCACAAATCCATGGTCGTGGTCTTTGTATATACTCCACGAAGTTCGAAGGGTGGCGAACGTCGAAAGGGATGCTCCTGCACCACCAGCAACCACATGTATTGTCCCATTCAGGATTCCCTTGTACCAGTGCTTCTCCTGATTCGTGCATACGTTCTGAAACAAAAGACGATTTGATCATGGTCAACCGAAGGCGATGAAGAGCCAAAAGCAGCAGAATGGGCAGTACCTGATATATAGGACATGTCCTTTCATAGTTGTGGACGTGGCCATACATGGCAATGTCAACCTTGTATTTCTGCCACAGTTTTTGGAGGCTCTCCCTTCCCATGGGTTCCTCGAATGATCCTTCTTCGGCGTAAGAGATGCAAGAAGAGTAACCGAGCACTCGATGTGCAAGGAAGATCAACCACGGCTGTTTTTGTCTGTCTACTGATGCCAAGCAATGCTCGATGAACTTATATTGCTCTGTGCCCTCTCTCCAGTCATGTTCCGTGTCGGCTACGCAGAACCGGAACATCCCGTAATCAGTTGAGTACCTGATCAGAGAAGATTACTACTTTCTATAGCAATGTCTAAATTTGCGGAGACAAAAACTTTTAAACTGAAGTGTTCTTGGAAGGCTGCAAGAATGAGAATTGAACTTTGCTTACCAGAACTTTGCCCTGTTCTCTGACGGGACATAAAACATAGTCTCTGCCACGACGCCACATTCACCTCCCGAATCCATATTTCCATAGAACGATCCAGACCCCGGCCAATCACGCTCATGGTTACCGCTACACAGGAAGAACATCAGTGTTCACAGATCAACCTAAGTATGCATAAAAGCGTGGCATGGTCTGCTAAGAAACCTGGCTATCATGTACGGTACAGTTGAGGAAATCGGCTCGATCTGCGCCATAAATTGGTCCCATTGTGAGAGATATCCATTTGCATAGCATATATCTCCGATATGTAATACCATATCAATGTTCTTCAAGTCTCGGATGAGCTGCGTGGTGGTGTTAAGAGAGCCAGGTTGAAAGTCATTGTATTCGCTCGAGCCATCAACTTCCCCCTATGCAATATAGGATGAGTCACATCAAACTGCAACTAGCTGCTTTAATCTATGAACTCAATGCGAGCTCTAAATATCGTCAAGTTGTAAACCAGCACCAGGAATTAATATGGTGTTTGATGTTACAAAATGATAGTTGATACCTTTCCCATATCACCAAAACTTACAACTCGCTGTAGAGAATTTTGACCAGGATAAGGGGAAGCTCTGAATTTGTACTCTTTACTCCAAATGTAGCTACCATTGAATAATATGTGGCCCAACTTGTAAGTATACCTACACAATCATAATAAGAGCAAATTCTCAACTTCATAAAACCACAAGCCATTAATACCAGGAATACTCAACATTGAGTGCGGTTCCATACTCTTTATTGGGCCACAGATCCTTGAGGAAGCTAGTATGTATATATCCGGGATCTCGCCATCCAACTGTCCTTGCAGGGGCACCTTTGGCAGCAAAAAGAGTTTTAACATAACCTTAAAATGTAGGTGAAACAAATAAATATGTATTTGAAGTCTATAATCCTTGAATCATGAGATAGTAATTAGGCAAACTTTCTTACAATAGTTCATTTTCGAACCACTGTATGGAATGTGAACAAGGTTCTATGCCTTGTAACTCTGGACTTGAAGATTATTCCATAACTAATTGGATGACAGATAGGCCTACTCACCGCACATCGCGCTGCGACTGAAAGTGAGAGTCCCAGCTGAAGATTGGATTGGATTGCCTCCTTTAGGACTCCATTCAACAAAAGGTTCTGCCTCCTCGAGTCCATATCCACTTGTCCAAGTAACAGTCATCTACTCATGGAAATGAGAGCTCAAAGTCATCAGCTTACCTAATTGTGTTAGGGTTTAAAATATCCAGAAAACAGAAAAAGATACCTCGTTCCATTCTTTCCCTTGAGCTAAGCGGGGATAGACCGGTGCTTTTGGATTCAAGAAGGCCACAGTGTTTGAAACTGCCACCAGCTTTGGCTGTATTACGAGAAAAAGCAAAGAGTTCAGAACCAAGCATTACTATGCTTATTGAATTAAAAAGGGAGATGAGTTCATACATTCAACAACCCGCCAGTAAATAGTGCGAAAGAGAAGTCCGATCTCTGGTTGATCAACTGCAGGTGTAGTGACCCTTTCCCAGACTTCTCATAGCTTGGACTAGAGTAGTTGGCGTATTGGTACTGTCAATGGAGACAATAGAACTTCAGCTTGTAGCTCAACTGTAAAGAGAATCAATCCATCAAAATCAGATGCTAACACGGACCTTAATCGGTGCAGTACATAACAACGGGGGATAAACTCGTGGATTCTCTGAGGGGCAGGTGGAGTCGCTGTAAATTCAACACGACCATGCTTCTGGTGAGTCCAAATATCAGATGATTGGCCTATAACCGGGATAAAAGCACAACTAAATGGTACACAAGTTTATACACGACAACTGATCACAAGTACCTGAAGTTGGCAGGAGAAAACACACCAATCCAGTCATCAGCAGATGGTATTGGAGAACTGTATTCAACAGAAACCCACCCCAAATTCTGCCCCTGAAACAGCGAAAAGCCCGAAACTTTGACCTCAGAAGCTCCAAACGAAAGATACCATTTTGACTTGAGATAAGGAAGAGAACAAGGGATGTACCTCTAGTCCAAGAACAGCTGGAGAGGCCTTGATGTAAGCCAGATCGGTGATGGCGA
>SOPF01029145.1:0-62973 GCA_012979155.1 Hypericum perforatum
AGTAGCACTGAGTAAGTCTGATTATGTCAATCCTCAGGAAATTGAGTTTTTAGGCCATGTATTGGCGCATGCCATAGGTAGTGGCATGCGCCAACATAGACCAAACATTGGCCTGTGCTAACTGCTTGTGTGGCAAGCTCTTTTCGACACCATTGGCTCGCGCCAAAGGCATGGGTGGCGTGCACTATAGGGACCAGGACACATAAACAACATGCAAATCATTAGCACACTTTGGATCGACAACAAAGGATTTCCAACAAACACAAGCTCAATTGGATTTAATAGCAAAGCAGTTGCATGATTTGACCCTAAACAAAATTGATGTTGTTGCTATCCAACAAAATTGCAAAGCATATGGCAATATTGGTCATGAGATTAGTCAATGTGCAATGATGAACTAACAAACGGAGCTAGTCAATTTTGTTAGTGGTCAGGGACAAGGAGGAAACCGAATAAGAAACAACCTATATTCTTCAACATACAATCCTGGATGGAGGAATCATCCTAACTTCTCATGGAAAGAAAGAAACAATAATGACAATACGGCAATTGTTCCTGATAAAGGACTACTATTACATGTCCCATAATAAGGACCATCACCTAGTTCTCAACCACATGGATTTTTTGGAGAAAGAATGACGACCCTAGAGGAGAGATTTGACAAGGTGGAGAAGTTCATCCAACAAACGGGAGAATCATCCACCAACCAAAGCCAAATATTGAAGGCCTTAGCAAGCCAAGAAGTAAGGCAAAATAATTTGGAACAATTCCTAAAGGGGCAAGCGACTGCCATGCGTAACATGGAAGTACAACTTGGGAAAATTACAAAGACAAATGCCCAAAGAGCATCTGGCTCTCTCCCAAGTTTTACCGAAGCAAATCCTCGAGGACATATTAATGCAATCTCTTTTAGAAGTGGCAAAGAATTAGCTTGTCAAGCAGTCAATAAGACGGCTAAGAAGAGTGAAGTGGTGAACCCTAACCAAGATAAAGTTAAAGAAGTTCTGAAAGACAAGGTTGAAGAAGTTTCAAATGAGAAAGACCGCAAGAAGAAGTTGCAGAGAAAGAAGAATTTTATGTACCACCACCACAAATAATTCCCATTCTACCTTAACGACAGAGGGTAGAGAGAAAGTCAGGGAAGGATGAGAAATTTCTCCGTTTTATGGAGAAAATGAAGGATGTACAGATTAGTGTCCCTTTTCTTGAGATGCTAGACCAAGTTCCACACTATGCCAAGTCTCTAAAGGAACTCGTCACAAAGAAAAGGAAGTGGCAAGAAAAAGAGACAGTTGCCCTCATGGCTGATTGTAGCTCTCTAATCTTAAAGAATCTTCCAACAGAGCTTCAAGATCCTGGGAGTTTTACTATTCCTAATTTTATTGGTGAGATTGAGTTTCCAAAGTGCTTATGTGATTTAGGCGCAAGTATGAATCTAATCTAACTTCAATGCTTCTCCAGTTGGTAGACCAAACTATTAAGAAACCATTCGGTGTGGTGGAAGATGTCCTGGTAAAGATTGACAAGTCATCTTGCCAGTTGACTTTGTGGTTCTGGATTTTTCCAAGGACAAGAATTGTCTACTGATTTTTGGTAGACCCTTCCTCAACACAGTACATGCATTGGTAGATGTGCATAATGGTAAGTTAGTTCTCCAAATTGGAGATGAGAAGGTTAAGTTTACCATGACAAGTATGATGCGCCATCTTCTTGATGAAGGGATGTGCATGAAAATTGACATTGTAAATGAATGTATCCTCGAATTCTGCAAGGAAAATATCTCTAAAATTGAGGATAAAGGACAATAAGAAGAAGATGAGGAAATTGTGGAAGAAGTAAAAGAGGTAGTCGACAAGAAAAGTCTACTTGAGGAACTGAAAATTCATTTGAAATATCGAACTCCACCCTTAATTATGAAAGCTCCATCCTTGGACTTAAAAGAGCTACCCTCACATCTAAGGTATGCATTCTTAATAGAGGGAGGGAGGTTACCAATTATAATCTCAAACCAGTTCTCCAAGGATGAAAAGGATAAAGTGCTTACAATTGTAAACAAATTGGTAAAAGCCATTGCTTGGCAAATATCTGACATCAAAAGGATAAGCCCAGAAATTGTGATACACCATATTCACATAAAGGATAGAGTAAGGCCGAGGGTAGATTGACAAAGGAGACTTAATCCTAACATGAAGGAGGTTGTGAAAAAAGAGGTGATCAAGCTTCTAGAGGCTGGAATTATTTATCCGATTTTGGATAGTGAGTGGGTTAGTCCAATCATTGTATCCCCAAGAAAGGGAGAATGATAGTGGTAATCAATGGGGAAGGCAAGCTCATTCCAACACAAACTATGACTAGTTAGAGGGTGTGCGTTGACTACAGTAAATTAAATAACGCTACACAAAAGGATCATTTTCCACTGCCATTTATTGATCAAATATTGGAAAGGATAGCAGGATATTCTTATTATTGCTTTTTGGATAGGTATTCAGGGTACAACTAAATTGCAATATACCCCAGAGATTAAGAGAAGACATTTTTTACCTGTCCCTTTGGTATTTTTGCATATCGCAGAATGCCTTTTGGATTAAGTTGTGCCCCAGCAACATTCCAACATTACATGGAGTCTATCTTTTGGGAGATGAATGAGAAGATTATGGAAATCTTCATGGGTGACTTCTCTGTATTTGGAAACTCATTTGATCATTATCTGGAAAATCTTCTAGAAAGATGCAAGGAAAAGAATCTTGTGCTCAATTGGGAAAAGGGTCATTTTATGATAGACAAAGGTATAGTTCTTGGGCACAAGATTTCTAAAGTTGGAATGGAAGTAGATAGAGCCAAGATAGAGGTGATAGAGAAGATGAATGCATCAACCATAGTTAAAAGAATTAGAGCCTTTCTGGGTCATGCAGGTTTTTATAGAAGATTCATCAAGAATTTTTCTCTAATCGTGACGCCTCTGAAAAATTTGTTAGTTAAGGATGTGTCCTTTAACTTTAATGAGTAATGTTATAAGGCATTTGATGCTCTGAAGAAGGCTCTAGTCACAGCTCCAGTAATTTCATCACCGGATTGGAAACTTCCATTTGAGTTGATGTGTGATGCAAGTGATCTGGCTTTAGGTTGTGTTGATGAGTGCCTAAAACACTCATTATTTGTGTTTATTTCTTAGGATCATTTTAGAGTTTTTAGATTGTTTTAGTTTATTTTTAGTTATCTTGTGTTAGTTTTCATTCTTTGTGATTTTTAGTAGTGTTTGTCATTTCTCATTGTGTTTTTGTGGTTTTAGGAGCTTATTTATGGACTTGAGGAGGACACGTTATCGACGGTGCTAAGGTATGGGCGATATGGAGCTCATGAGAGCAAGAAGAACAAGGCCTGCCAAGACATGGTGCGCGCCATAGGCATGAGTGGCATGCACCGTTGGTGCTCGGATGGAGGGTCACTCTGACGATGGGCTTATGACACTAGTGGCACGCACCATGGGTGCTAATGGTGCGTATCAGAGACAGACAGTGACAGATAGTTGGCCATCCCACTTGCTCTTCTTATTGGCAAACATATTGGGGCCAAGGCACTCGGGATGGACATATTTGGGAGGTGTGGTAGATACATTAGGAAGAAAAAGAGGATAGTTGTTAGGATTTTTAGCTTAGTTTATGTTTTTATTACTTTGACTTTGGATTTTAGCTCATGAGGAGCAAGATAGAGCTTAATTCAGAATGGATAAGCCTTCTTCTCTTATACTCTCCCTTTTTTTGATTAATGTTAAATATGTTCATGTTGATGTTTATATTATGTTATTACTTAAGTATGTGTGAGTAGTATAGTAAGTGGGTTTGGGACCTAGAAACTAACATGTAATCAACTAATTCAAGGGGTTAAAACTGATTGATGTATGTTGTAATTAATGAACTTAAAGCTTAATTATGGTTTCACATAGTTTATGATCATTACTTGTTCTTGCCTTTGATATTGGTTTAGACTAGTTGGCTATGATAAAAACCTTGTGATTAACCATGATTATGATCTTAGTTAAAACTTGAGACCGAAAGGTGATAGAATTAATGAAAAGATTAACTAGATGATTAATTGCTTAATGAATGAGAAATCTACTTAAGTAATTAATTATCCACTGAATGATAACTAAAATTTGATCTTAGCTTTGTATAGATCAATTAGTGGGGTCGAAAGAACATCTAATTGATTTATGTTTTGCTAAGGTACAATTTAGACAATTCTAGCACGAAAGTGTAGATTTGTTGCTTATGAAATACTTGGACCATATTATGATCATAATAAACCCCCTGAGTTGTTTGATTGCATGAGTTTCAATGGTACCAAACTCACTTTTAGTTAAGTTTGCTAAATCAGATTGCTAGTTTTGTATTTTGAAGTTCATAGACTTTTAACTTGTTTAAATCTTTAGATCATTAATTTAGAAGTTTGTTCGAGTTATCAATCAACCAATCTCCATAATATACTCCTAATCAAGTTTGGAAGCTAAGTCCGAAGTCTTAACACTCAATTCCTTGAGGATTGATAAAACCGGACTTGCTCTGTACTTTGCTGTTGAGTGTTGGCGCATGCCATTAGACATTGGCATGCACCATTGTTCTTGCACAAAGAACATTGGCACATGCAAAAGAGGGCGTGCCATAGGTGCCCAGAATTTTTGGGCCGTGCAATGAGCTCGTGAGGTGCGCTTTGTTGGACACAGTTGGCTCGTGCCAGAGACACCATTGGCGTGCGCCATAGGCAGCCAAGGAGCCATAGACAATACGTGAATCACCAGCACACTTCAGATCGAGCACAAAGGATAATCCGAACATTTAGACAACATGTGTGCTAGAACAGAAGAAAGAGGGAAAGTTACATGTTATCTACTATGCTAATAGAGTATTGGCAGGGGCTTAACTCAATTATACAACCACAGAGAAAGAGTTGCTTGTAGTCGTCTATGCTTGTGACAAATTCAGGGCATACTTGCTTGGTTCAAAAGTGATAATCTATACCGACTATGCGGCTTTGAAGTATTTATTTTCAAAATAAGATGCCAAACCTTGCTTGATACACTGGATTTTATTACTTCAAAAATTTGACTTGTCCACCAAGGACAAGAAATGAGCTAAGAATATTGTCGTTGATCATCTCTCTTGGTTAGAGAAAAGCAACGGGATGGAGAAAGATGGAAAGATTCAGGAAGAGTTTTCGGATGAAATTCTGATGACCTTGAGTAGAGTGCAAGCCTCCTGGTACGCAGATTATGCCAACTTTTTAGTTGGAGAAATTATTCCTACAGGCCTGAGTTATCCCCAAAGGAAGAAATTCCTAAGGGATGCTCAAATGTTTGTTTGAGATGATCCATACCTCTTCAAGAGATGTAATGATGGGGTGCTTTGATAGTGCATTGCTAATTGGGAAGTAGCTAATATTTTAGAGCAATATCACAACACTCTGTACTCAGGTCATTATGGAGCAACAAGGATTGCAATAAGGGTATTTGAGTGCAGATTCTATTGGCCTTCCATCTTTAAGGATGCACGTACCTATGTGAAATAGTGTGAACATTGCCAAAGAATGGGCAACATCTCAAAAAGAAATGAGATGCCTTTTTCTGGAATTTTAGAAATAGAGCTCTTCGATATTTGGGGTTTGGATTTTATGGGACCATTTCCTATATCAAATGAAAATAAGTATATCTTGGTTGGAGTAGACTACGTTTCAAAGTGGGTAGAAGCTCTAGCATCACCAAAAAAGGATGCAAGAGTAGTAATCCATTTTCTTAAGAAACTCTTCTCAAGGTTTGGTATGCCAAGAGCAATTATCAGCGATGGATGATCACACTTCTGTAACAAACCATTTGAAGTCCTACTAAAGAGATATGGGGTAAAGCACAAGGTGGCAACACCTTATCATCCCCAAACAAGCGGACAAGTTGAGCTTTTAAACCGAGAGCTCAAGAAAATCTTGGATGATAATCCCGTACCTACTCATTATTGCAATCTGCTGGACATTCTGCTAAGTTGGTACATGCCAGGAGAGGCTAATGTACGCCAACTTTGTTCATCTGGGACTTCAAAGCTCACACCAGGGGGAGTTGGCATACTCCAACTTGGTCGGTGCGAGTGGGGTAGCGCACGCCAGGTAGAGTTGGCGTACGCTAGGTTGTTTGGACAGACGACCAGTCATCCATCCAGCAGAATTAGAAGCAAACTTGGAGGCAACGTAAGCTTGAAGGCTGCTAACTGGTGCGGACATGGAGAGTAGGTAGAGGCCATCTCTTCTCCGACCTTGGTGTACAATTACCTTAACCTAGTCCTTGACGTACAAGTCGTCACCAACAAATTCCACAAAAAACATTGTTATCTCAAGTAAGGGCACTGAGAGAAATCAAATTTGTATTTGAATGCGGTACACAGAGAACATTAGATAAAGACACATCTGAGCTGGATAGTAGAAGTGTCAAATTGCCAATATGAGAAATCGGGAGTGTGTGACCATTACCAAATTTCACTTCTTTAGTGCTAGAGTACATGGAGTGAATTGGAATATTCTAGATGTCCGACATGAGGTGGTGAGTGGTGCCTGAGTCTAAAATCCATGGGGAGTTCTGTGGGGAAATAGGCGTAATTGGGACGGACCGGCCCTTGGAGCGCTGGAGCAGTTTCGAGCTACATACCCATATCCGCTACGGTTGCAGCATCGTACCTCGTTGTCACTAGGCTGAGGGAATGATGGGCCTGGCCTATTTGACTAACGGTGGTTTTTGGATGAGCCATCGTTGCCCCCATAGTGTCTTCCTCCACCATTCTCCTGGTGGTACCACGGTGAGCGGCCTCCTCCATGACTGTGGCTACGACCACCTCCGCGAGTGCCTCGACCACCGGTTCTGGTGTAGTTGACTGCCGGGACCAATGGTGGGACAGTGACGGCAGATCTGGATAGACTGATTTCCTCACAGAGTAAGTAAGAGTGAAGTTCATCGATGGTGACTAGTTCAAGGCGGGACTCGATCTGGCGAGCAAATGGGCGGTAGGACTAGTCAAGGCCGGCCATTACCTTATCTGTGATGTCCTCATCGGCGACAGTGTATCCTAGTGAGGCTTTGGCTCACAATCAGTTTGGCTCTCTGCATGAACTGATCAACGGTGTCACTCCCTTTCTTAAGGGCTTCGAGTGTTGTCTTTAGTTGCTTGATCTGGGCTCAGGATCCCGATGCGTAGACACGCACTAGGCGTTACCACGCCTCTTTGATCGTGGCGCAGGTAACAATCTGGGGAAGTACCGACTCCGTGACAGCAGCAAAGAATCCAGCAAGGATCAGTTTGTCCTTCTGGAACTAGTCAAGGTAGTCGGGATTGGGTACTAGTGGCGCATCAGCAATCGCACTCGCTCTAGTTGGCGATGGTGGGTCGCGACTGCCATCGACATGGTGGTATAGTCCCTGTCCGTATAGGGTTGCTTCCATCTGGGCTTTCCATGAAATATAATTGATGGAGGTCAGTTTCAGTATAAATTGGCCGATTGTGGGTGGCGAAATAGTGTTGGTGATTGGTTGAGCCATATTGCTCTAACGACAGGGAAGAGGATCGGGAAAAAAAGAAAATTTCTTTTTTAGGGCTCTGATACCATCTGAGAAGGTATTGACTTGTATATTTCCACTGTTACATAAGTCTGATTTATACAGATGCATCGTGTCCTTGCATCGTGTCCTTGTTAAGGAAGATAATAACTACAAAATATTGACAGCTGTTATATGCAGATTTCCAGGGAATCGGTTGCTGTAATCTGGGGAGAAGATCACGGGAGTATCCAAATCAGTTGCAAGGTGTCCGGAGTAGAGTCCTCCTCATTACATGTAACTGAATCAAGCAAAAGTAAAGAATATGATGCGAATAGACCTAATATGATAACTTTCTTAAGTAAAGGGTTTCAAGTACTTTTCACCCTCCGAATAGTAACCGCCAGAGCATGGCATGCGATTCATTACAGATAGAAGAACCAACTTTCTAGAGAAAAAAAGGGCTGCAGAATGAGGTGACCAATATATTTAACAAAGAGGGTATGTCACCGAGAAGTTTAGTCAAAAGAAAGTACAACAAAGATGGTGTGTCACCGAGAAGTTTGGTCAAAAGGAAGTACAACAAAGATGGTATGTCACCGAGAAGTTCAGTCAAAAGTACTGCATCTTTGGATGTCTGCTTGGAACTTACTATCCCGCTAAAAGACTGCTGCTTCTTAGGATGTCATGAGGTGATTTACCATCCCCCCATATGCTTAGATTCACATGTATCACCCCGTGGGATCCAAAGAAGTTAGCTGGAATTAGGAGGAAGCTCCCTGAAGGGCTGTCATTCCGGCTCTGAACATTCTTTGTAAAGGATTGCAATCTCAGATTGCATCCCTCTGCTCTTACACCAAGATCAAAATAGTTTCCTTCCATAGACGCAGATGGCCCCAAACGACTGACTTTGACAATGCTACCGATAGACCCTTCCGTCTCATTTCTCAAGATGAACAAAATTCCTTCTTTCTCTTCCTGAAGAATAAGCACCTTGTCAGACATGGTAAAGAAAACAGGGAATTCAGATTCAAAGTTGAAGCAGATGAATGGGCCTGTATGCTTTATCTTTGCGTGTTGGCATGTCTGCTTGACCGAACCAGAGAAATTGCAGCCTGATACGGGACATAAACAAGCTGCATAGGTGCAAGCCTGGGCATGGTCCTGTTTCTTACTGTAATTAACAATTTCTCCGCACCCAAACTTTGCACTTGGGCAAGGTACTTTGACAGATTCCAGAACCTTCTCAATGGCTCGGCAGCGGTTATAGCAGATCGGCAAAGCGCAACTGGGACATTTCTGAAGAAGCCTTTTGCAACAGGTTGAACAAGCTATGTGCCCATTCTCACACTAAAGTGGGCAGCAAAGAAAGAGCTATTAGATTCCATGTGATACAGATGTTTCAACTGCCAATAGTAGAAACTAACCAACCCTGAACAGTACCAAAAATGCAAAATCGGAGAGCCACAGAATAGGCCAGAAGTTTACATACAATTAGTACCCATATAGAGGCGTCCGAAACTTTAATCAAAAGTTGAGGAAGTCAAATATTGGCAACTGCAACGAATGACCGAATCCACAGAAATCAATCATGACCACGGAGAGAACATTTTTAAAAACAATAATGAGCCTTGTGACCCGAATGCAGAAGTTACGTGGAACCAAACAGATAATAAAAAAAACCATGGGAAGATAGGTAGCAGCGCAAAATCTACGGCACAGTTCCTCTAAAACAATGCCTTGTACCAATGGATCTCAATCCTTCTAGAATTGCGGTGATCATAGCATCATCGTCCACCTCATTAGAGAGACCAACATTCACTTACAAGCACATTCGAAAACAAAATCCTAACTCCCATCGAGACAGTTGCATCCAAAAAAATTGGAAATAAAAGGCAAATAAAATGTAGAAGGAACCTGGTAGACGGGAATTGTCAACGAGTCATAGCAGATGGAGCAATCCAGAACTTCCGGGTCGGTCAACGTAACCGACAACAATCCCACCCGGGTGGGCCCCACAGCGGACCCGCCGTCGAAGTCGGGATTCCAGCTAGGGCGGCAAGAGCGGTAGTAGGCACGTAGAAGAAGCTCTAATTCTCTCTTGGATCCGCGGTCGCTCGGACCTTCTCCGTCGCCCACCGATAATTTCATTATTCTGGGGAGCTTAGTGGTTCGGAGATTGAATAAGAATTCCCAATTTGCAAATCAATAATTACTAATTAGGTTTTCCGGATTCATTTTGTTTTAGTTACTATTCTAAATTCTAATCTACTAGATCAAACTGGCATAGGAATCGAATCCTGGACATATCCCCACCTAAGAAAAAAGGGAAAATTAGGCTAAAGCCCCTGTACTTTGGGAATTCAACCGTTTTAGTCCCTGCTGTTTGAAAACTACCCTCTTAGTCCCTACTGTACAAAATAACACAGACAACTAGTCCCCCATTCCGATGCCAGACTTTTTTTCGGTCAAAACCTGACCTACTTTGACGCTTTTGCCCTTCTGTTAAATTTTTCCGTCCAAATTAAAAAAAAAGGGATCTTCCAAAATCCCTCTTACCCCCCGTATAAAACCCCGACTTAACCTATCTTTACTCTAAACCAAAAACTCCCGCCCCCCCCCAAAATCAAAATACCCAATTTCTAACCCTAGAATCAAAGAACCCTAAAATTGGCAGGGATTGGGCATGGACAACGACGACTCATCTCTGCATGCAAGCACACCAGAGGAGAGCGAGAGCGAAGACCATGAGGAGGGGCCGTTGGAGCCATCTTGGATTCCTAACATTCCTGAGTGGGAGAAACAGTTAGAGGATGGAGTGCCGTCATGGGTTCCCGACCTCCCTACCCTGAGCGAGTGTGGCCCAGAAGGAACAGAGGAAGTCTCTGATGACGAGGTACTTCAGCAGAATGTTGAGGGTGTTAGTGGTCCGAATGTGGCAGATGTTGATGTTGATAAGGCAGAGGAAGTTGGCAAGGGTGACGGACCTCCAGAGGAAGGTAATGTTAGTTCTGATTTTGAAGAATTAGATCCGCAAGATATGAGAGTTCAGGATAGTGATACAGAGGAGGAATTCATTGTGGATAAGGGTGCATATCGAAGATCTAAAAAAGTGTTAAAAATGGACCCTTCGTATGATTATGCTGGAAAACAATTTAGTTATGTTGAGGGCGAGGACATCAAGTTTGAGGTTAGAGACTGGTTTGTGAATGCAAATAAGGTTAGAAATGCAGTTAGAGATTATGCTGTGAGAGGTGGTTACAAGTTGCAGTTTGTCAAGAATGATACTAAGAGAATTACAGTGGTATGTTCTGGTTCATGTCCATGGAGGATGCACACATCTACGTTAAGTGGTCAACATAAATTTATGGTAAAAACACTTAATGATACGCACACATGCATGAAGATTAAGTCGGGGTATTGGGCTACGCCAAAGTGGATTGCAAGACAAATAGATAATCTCCTTGTGGCAAACCCAAATTTGGACAATGAGACATTGAAGGCTGTTGCACGACTTTAAGTTCTTCAACCACATCTTCTATATATGCCTTTGAGCCATCTTGCTTCGCCTGTGTCGTGGGTGTTCGATACCGCAGATCAACTTCACGTTCGGTATACCAACCAAGCCATCTCGAACAAGTATTGTTCGAACAACAATAGAACAAACGCCCTTTGTTCTTTTCACTCTCAACAATCCTAACTATAGCACGAATACCACATGCACAATTGATATTGCTATACCTTGGCCCATGTTCAGAAACTCTAGCTGTGCTATTTGAAGATGACATCGAATGCCTTCGACCAATCTGCAACTACGAACTTTAACACTTGAACGAGACCCAGCTATGCCCAGAAACCCGACTCTCTCTCCCTCCATTTCAACCCACACCTGAAACCCGACTCTCTCTCCCTCCCTTTCAATCCACAACCTGGAACCCGACACTCTCTCCCTTCTATTAATCCTTCACAACCTAGAAGCCGACCCTCACTTTTTACCCACAACCTGGAACCCGCTTTAACTTCACTGGGAATTAGGAATGGATAAATAGGGTTCGGATGTCTTCAGCTTGTGGATACTGAAATTTGCGAAATTAAAAATTGGGAAAGGTTTTGGATTTTAGGGTTCATCCATCATTTGGGGATTTTGGGGGGTTAGGGTTAGGGTTCAATTTGGGAATTAAAAGGAAGGGGTATGTGGTTGGGAAATTTTATTTTAAGGCTTTGTTCGGACAGGGGCAAGAGGGATTTTGGAAGATCCTTTTTTTTTAATTTGGACGGAAAAATTTAACAGAAGGGCAAAAGCGTCAAAGCAGGTCAGGTTTTGACCAGAAAAAAGTCCGGCATCGGAATGGGGGACTAGTTGTCTGTGTTATTTTGTACAGTAGGGACTAAGAGGGTAGTTTTCAAACAGCAGGGACTAAAATGGTTGAATTCCCAAAGTACAGGGGCTTTAGCCTAATTTTCCCAAGAAAAAATCATCTATCACACGTGTTGTTTTTTTGGAGTTCTATTAAAATGGGTTCTGTTTTCAAATATTTCGGATCAATTCAATTATCCATTGTGACTACTAAATTTTTTCCTCATGTTTCATCCCCAATACAAAAACAAAATTTTCTCTGTACTATATAGGCAAATATGAAATATTCTTTCCTATTTGGAGAATAAACATTTTCATTTTTTTTACTTTGTGTGTTTCTTTGAACTTTGTTCTTCTAAAAAACAATTTCTGTTTACAAGAGGTGGAGTTTTTTTGGTCAAAAGGGGGATTAAAGGCTCCCCTGGCTGAATTTCAATTAATCAGAAACGGTGGTTACAATAGAACGAGAGAAAGCAACGTCGCTGATGTCTCTAGTTCTCAAAAACGACCCAAAAGTTGACCCGGGAATAGATCTGTCTCCAATTCAATCGGTCGGACAGGTCATACAATTAGTCCAACCAGTTTTTTTTCCTTAATATTTTAGTGTAATTTCCTGAAATATATAAAAATATATAGATAAATAAGTTATGTAGAGTAAAAAATATATATATTGGATTAAATTTCTGGTCGAACCGTCCATTTTTTTGTTGATACATCTAGTTCGACCAAAAATTAACCGATCGAACCATAGTCCGTTTATTAAGATAAAAACGATCCAGAATTGTGTCCAAAATATGGTTCGACTGGTCAGACTGCATTTTTTAAAACTATGCTAATTAAGAGACGGACAAGGCCCACATGTGGGTTGTCCAGAACATGATCTACATGAGAATTGAAACCAAGATTCGCTAACCAATCGGCACATGAGTTTGCCTCTCTGTAAACATGCTAAACCTTAACTTTTCAGGCACGAGAAAGAATTTCTCTTATATCCAAGATTATCGTGGATGAGGTGGAGCTTAGGTGGGTTGTGGTAGTGAGTGTAGTTGCTACAAAGCTATAGTCTATTTCCAGGATGAGTTGTTTCAGCCTAACTCCCACGCCATATTGAAGCCTTTTAGGTCCCCTCAAAGTTTTGCTACATTATTGGAGCAAGATCCCAAACTAGAAGTGACACCTCTTAACCAGCTTCCATCGCGGTTATGGATCACACCGCCAGCAATTGCACATGCTGTTGACTCCCTCCTAGCTCAGTCCGTATTAAGTTTTGCCCACCTGATTAGTGTAAGATTGCCATTCTTTCCATAGTTTGCCATGCTCTCCTTTAATCTGTTACAAAGAAAGACAACAAGGTTAGACAGTAATGCACCCAAACTCGCTTACAAACACGTACAGGAGAATATGGTCGCACAAGTAATATAGTGATATATAGGATCGTCTCCACAGGGACTATTGAATTTGCTTTGCTAAGTACCGGATTATGGATCCTTGAATCTCTTAAGTTAAGCAAATTGATTAATTTGATTAGATGATAATTCTAAGCTACTAAGTTCAATATCATTAATTAGCATACGGTTATTAATCCCAGATCAAATCAATGATATCAATTCACAACAATCGAAGTAGATTTATGAACCGAATCAAGGTTGTCACTCTTGATTCATGAACTCACAAATTCATCCAAAGATCAAACTCATGATTAACAAGAAGATGAAAGTAAAAACATAAAATCAACTTAACTAGCAAAAGAGGAATAGAGTATTGATTAGAAAATAAGAAAAATACCTTGACTAGTTCAAACAAAAACCATAAAATAGATCTAAGAAAAATGGAGAGATTAAGCTTCCTTGATGATCTTCTTCTTTCAAGCCCCTCCTTTTTTCTTTGTTCTCTCCCAGTTCTCTAAGATTAATACCAATCAAGAAGGTGGCCAACCAAAGTAAAAAAATGCAAAAGTATGTCTAAAAGTCTCAATAATACAAAAGTCCTTTTTTATAAAAATCCCATTGTCCCCTTAATAGTAGAAAACAACTCAACCATCTTCCTTTCTCATTCAAAATAATAGAAATGGAATTGGGCTAGAAGCCCATTTTACCAGAGTAACGGTCACTACTCTTCCATCACCCGCTACTAATAGAGCTTTTCTAGTTGACTAGCGATAGCTGTAACAATAGCGACTACTACACGTCTCTTCAATCCAAAAAAAAAAACCAGTCATCCACTCGAGCCTTCGATCATTTGCAGCCATCCACGTCCTTTCTTCCAAAACCAACAACTAAATATCCATGCTTTACTCCCATACCTATGAACAACACACAAAACTTAACATGCACAGGTTTTTCGACTTAACACACAAAAGATAGAAAACCAATAACGAACATGATACAAATGACTTAAAATCCAAATGACCAAAAAAAATGGATAAATGTGTGTACGTTCACACGCACATCACACCCCCATACTTACTTTTTTTTGTCCTCAAGCAAAGTACATCAGAACTACCAAGTTTATGGCATCTCCAACTGAGAACAAATCACGACATGCTTCATCCTATTGCTAGCCATTCATCTCACCCAAGCGCCAAGAACAAAGACCATGTAAAGACAATATCCTTAGCTTTTTAACCCAATTTTTGTACTATGTGTACCATACATGAGAGCTAATTACTGAGTGGATTGGATCAATTTATGCTCACACGTATTGAGTAGTCAACTACCTATCACTCATATATATGACCGAGGTCTAAGAATGTTACACTTTATACTGAACACTATCTCGAATAATGTGAGGTTCATTATTAAGAGGAACTTTGCATAGGGTCATATTGAGGTTCAAGGTAAGGGGAGGATAAAATTTGAGTAATAGGTAGACTACTCAATCTAAGTGGTTACACAAAGATTCTAACTCTCGACTATACAACGTATCTCACCTTATGACATCTAAACACTCAACACAATGTACCTGTGTCCTAGAGGCCGTTCACTCGGGATAAATTGCTACTTTTTATTGGCATATGATTTTCTTCTTTTTTTTCTTCATATTCTTTCCACTTTCCTTTGTTTTTCACTTTTCATCTTTCTACAATTTCCATTTTCATCATCAATACATACTTAGGCATTTCCATCTTTTTTTTACATTCCTTTGTTTTATCATACACCCTTGCACATTCTTAACAACTCATCCTCATTTTGTTATTCTTGACCTCAATTCTACCCTTTTTACACCAGTTCATGTTCAATACCCCTAATCGCACTACCATGCACACCCTTACAAATGATTACTCCTTGATGTCCTAATCCCTCGGACTAAATAGTTGAATGTAGGTGGGACCTTGTCATGGACACAAAATCAAATTTGCCACTTGCTTATGCTAACTAACTACAAGAAACCATATGTATTTCATTGCATGATAAAAAAATGTTAAAAGTTAAAAGTTACATCAATATCTAGAGGAAATCTTTGCTTCGGGGATTCAACTGGCTTTGACTCAACTACTATACTAATTTACAACAATACCTATTCCAATCTTTTGATTTGTATGTCATGCTCAAGAATAATTATTTAGATATTTAGGTCCAAATAATTTGAATTGATAATTTTCTGATATATTAGAACTATTATTTATTATATATATCCAAATTCAAATGATTATTCGATATCCATAATCCTATTTAAGATTAGGGGTGAGTAAGTGTCGGTCTCATGGGTTTTTATCCATTATTTACACCGACCCGACTAAACAAAATATGTGAACTTGTCACCAATGGTGCAATAGAATAATTGCATAGCGATGGTGTGTCGGTGTGTCGGTTTAAACAAATTTCATCGGGTTCACGGGTTACATCAAATTATCCATAACTGAAGGAGAGGGCGAAGGGATAAGGGAAGAGGGAGAGCGGTGGGCGGTGGGCAATGAAAGATGGAGGAGTGGGGAAGAACAGTGGCTGGGGCCTGGGCGAGAGAAAAAAAATCTGGAGGTGGTGAGTTGAGCGGCTGAAAAATCTAGAGGAGTGGGTTAGGTTTAAGTGGGCTAGTTATTGCTTTTATACTTGGATAAAACGATGTTGGGTTGGCGGGCGGGCTATCGGTGTCCAAAATTTCACACCGAATTGAACTCGACTGGTCAAGTTAAATTGTCTGTGAACCCACAAACCCGATTTTTGGGTCGGGTCGAGTGGTGACCAGCTGTCGGGTTGGTCGGGTTTTTGGTGTTTCATTTTTCTATCGAGTTTGCACTCAGTCCTATTTAAGATCAGGAAATGAAAAGGTAGGACCTAAAGATGTAAAAAAAATTTGAATTATACGTGTCTCCGGTAGCCATAATAAACATAACAAGGGCCCCAGGTGCAAGTGGAGCTTCTTCACTCCTAACCGAAGAGCACGCACAAGCTAGCGAATAACAATTGGAGAAGACCTGGAATCCAACTTGTAGGAGGCACTGAAACAATTGAGGTCAGTGCCAGGGAAGTAAGCTGAGAGGGATTGTTGAAGCAGCAATCCAGAGGTGAACCCTCAGAGATACGTTGTTGGACCAAAGAGCAAAGACGGAGCCATGTAGTAAAGAATGGGTCAATTGACCCTACTTAATTTTTTATTTATTTTAATAATATAGTATATAATTTAGTATATGCACCCACAGACCCTATTAAAAAGTTAATAAACTTATAAATTAGAATTATATACTGAAACAAATTATATAATTTATAGAAAATGTTTAAATTTGATACCTATAATTTGACAAATTTTGCGTGATGATCCTGTGGTCCTAAAAGGCCTCTCATGATCATGTGGTTGGTTATAAATTTTGCAACGTAGCTTTGGGACCTTTTCGAGCCAAAAAATTGCTCCGAGCCTAAAAATGGTGCTATTTTGATAGTGACGAGGCACCTCTGACGTGTGTATTAAAATTACATTTTCAATCACCAAATTTTATGATTTTTCAGAAACCCCACCTTTAAATAACCTAAAAAAACCCCAATTTCTATCCAATTTCATCCATTACAAAATAGAAAAATCTTTTACATAATTAGTTCCCAGTCTACACATTGTTTGATAGCGAATCTTAATTTTTTAAGTACATAGATTATTCAAATTTGACTAAATACAATAAAAGACAAAAAAAAGAAAAAAAAAGTATCAATTAGTAATAAAATTCCACCCCTTCATCATCATCTTCGCCCACATCCATCTCCCCTCGTCGGCATTCCCCTAGCGCCCACCCACCTGGCCACTCCATCTTCAACTCCCTCCCACTGGCAAGTTTTGTTGCCACCTCATAAAATTAGCAACCCAAAAAAGAGGGGAAAAACCAATCTCCTCCAGAAATTAGTTGAAGCATCACTAAAACAGAAAAGGGGAAAAATTAAACCTTTTAGACTTTAAAGTCTGAGCAACATGGATCATGAAGTAGTGTATAGAAACCTTTTGGAGCAAATTGTGCAAATTTGGATTAAGGTAGGGAGAAATTATCCCTAACCTCTGTTTTGGCTAACATTGATTGTTATAAACTTGTTATGTTGCTTTGATATGATGATTAGGTGGTGATTTGATAAAATGTGGATATGAGTCTTTGATTTGTGTGTGTTTTGGTGATTTTTGGTTTATGCATGGTTTGACAAATATGAATATTGTGGATTATGAGGATTTGATTTAAGATTATGAACTTGTGTATGATATATGTGAGTCAATTTGTGAGAAGGTGGACGATTAGATCTACCCATGACCAACTGGGGATATTGGCACATGTGCACATGTGTTGGGGATACATTGGATTTGATACGATTATGATATGACTGACGAAGTTTGATTATGAAAGTGCTATAAGATATGGTATCCCAGTGTTGTGAGAGGGAGTGACACATTCTAGACCTATCCGAAGTCTATCTATTTATTTGGCATTTGCGACTCCAAGTTTGGGTTAGAATGTGTCTATGTGTATGATTTGTGAATATGATATGACATTTGAAATGCCATATTCGGATCAGAACGTGCCTATGTGTATGATTACGAAATTACTTGTGATGTGCTAAATATTTATATAGGTGACGAAGTTTAAGGATCGTTGGTATATAGAGAAATAAGTTTGTTATTTATCTGTAAACCCGTAGCCTTCATCCCGGGTTCTTAAAGTATCTGGATGGTATTTTTCTTTTGTGATCTAGTAGAGTCGCTCTATTGTACATATTGTAATCCTAGATTTTATGCAAGGATAATTGTAAGTATTATGTATGAGAATATGTGTATCATATATATAATATATTTATATATGAAAGCGCTTCTGTATATATTAATGATTACGCTTCCACGATTATGATTTGCATTATGTATGTTCGAGGCTGGTTGGACCATGACTCTTCAGTTTGGAAAGCATGATCCAGTACCGTGTCAGCGGCCTGGATTTGGGTCGTGAGAGAGTTGGTATCAGAGCTCTAGGTTAACAGAGCTATAAGGTTATCTGAGCTTTGAGTTATCAAAGTTATAAGTTTATCAGAGCTATAGAGCTATAGGTTTTCAGAGGTCTAAATTTGTCAGAGCCATAAGATTATGTGTTGTGTATAATAGAGCATAGGATTTGTCATGTTTTTGTCCTCTTCTATGTGTAGTTCTTTAGTATGCCTAAGTCCGATCTATTGGTATAAAAAGAAGTGATAGTTATCCCTATAACTCTGAGATGGCTAGGGAAAATCGATTTTGAATTGTCTAAAAGTTATTAAGCTACACAGTCAAATATGGGAAAGTAGAATGAGTTGGAAATATTCTGAGTATCATCTCAAAAGTTGGATTTTCTATTAAAGTTTAGAGTTGAGCAAGCTCAAAGAGAAAAGTTTGGTAAGATGATTCTTGGGGATTTGAGGTAAATTCTGAGACTCTGAGATATTGGAATATATAACGGAGTTGAGTTAAGTGTTGTAAGGATTACATTTAAAGTTTGTGACCTATTCTTGAATGGTAAAATTGTGACTGAACTTGGCACGTGCTTCGCTGAGGTTTGATTGACAAAATAGAATTATTGTGTATGCTTGTGTGCATGAGTGACTTGTATATAGGGTATATACATATGTGATATTCAGTAACAAACCAAGTGTTTAAAGGATTTGAGTTATTTGGTTACTTTTGGATGATTCAATGTTAAAATGGGTATTGACTGGTTATCATGCCATCATATTATGATGCATTATTTTAAATAAGATTATGAAGTATAAGTCTGAGGGCGAGTCAGAATTTATATATTGGGGTGATGATTCTACCAAGGCTTACCTTATATTTGAAGGTTTCCAGATTATTAAAGAGACTGAGATGGATAAGGAACATATCTGATTTTGATATGGATATATGGTATAGTATCTGTTGAGTTAAGAGAGTTGAAGATTACCTGTAGAATTGGTGGAAAAGGAAACTATTTAGTCTAGCATTGCACCGTGGGGTACTCTGATGATATTATTTGAAAGAAGCTTAAGAGTTTGCAATCATATGTTGATTATCAGTAACTCAATAAGGTAACAATTTGATATTAGTACCCTATTTCATGTATTGATGATTCGTTGATCAGTTGTGAGATGCCAAGTAGTTTTAAGATTGACATGAGGTCAGAGTACCAATAGTTAAAGAATAGAAAGGAAGATGTATGATTGAGATAGCTTTCAAAACTCGGTATGGATATTGTCAATTCTTGGTTAAATTATTTGATCTTACAAATGCTTCTGTTTTCTTTATGGGGTTGATGAATTGGGTGTATAGTCCCCTCCAATGTTCTCCACTCAAAGAAGCAAGTGACAGCTCTGTCACTGTCTGACCTGGTGTACGCCAACTATGCCTAGCGTGCACCGGGTCCTCAGATGCTCAGTTGTTTGTGTCTCATTGTTCATGCTCGTGGTCGTTTGCATTTGTGGCTTTATTGGCGTACGCTAGAAGCTATTCGTGATTTAGTACTTTTCTGCTTCATGAACTTGCTCTCATCTGTACCTTTTCACCTTCACTTGATCGTCCTCCACTTTTCCTCTAAAATAGCTCCTAAAAGCATGAAAACACAATAAGAAATGATAAACACGAATAGAAATCATAATAAACAAAAACGAACATAAAAACAACTAACAGCTAACTAAAACAACTAAAACTACTACAAACCTAATACAAAATGAACACAAATAATGACTCTTTTAGGCACTCATCACACTCCCATACTTGAATCTTTGCTTATCCCCAAGCAAAACTCAAATACAAACACAAACTAAACAAAAATCACATAAAAACACAAAAGCAAATAAAGAGGTAAAGACTTGGCAAGACTCGATCAAAATGTAACTTCCCTAAAAAATATCAACTTATTTTAAATTTTATCATAAACTAAGTTAGTTCATCAATTCAAAGCACAAAATACTACGAACTAGTCAATACCTCGATACTCTATTGTTTAAACAAGTGTAAACACTATGTAAAATATACTAAAATGGTAAACTCTCGAAGATAGCAAAGTGTTTCAATCATGTAGTGTATGGTCATCTTCATATCACTCGCATACAGGTTAATATCTCAAAACATCCTACGTCCTACTCAGTGTTATCTAAAAGTTGCAATGGTTATTAATAATCGGGGGGCTTTCTCATCGAGTTGTAATGAGACTGAAGGTCAGGGTGAGGTAAAAATATATGGATAGTGGCTAAACTACCCAATCCGAAGACTCGACAAAAGAATTACTCGATCACTCATCTATGCTAAAACATCCTCACCAAGTAAAAGTAAACTCCCTAATATTCCAATGTACCAAGACTTAGAAGCTCAAATTTTGCCTAGAAATAACATTTTATTCAAATTCATATTCTTTTTGTTTTCTTTTTCTTTTATTTTTACCATTTTTTCTTTTTCTTGATTTTCTTGATTTTCTCTTTTTTTTCTTTTACTCAAACATTCAACACACTATACAAACTGCATATGTCTAGGCAAACTTGGCTTCTCGAATGGTCATATACCATAAAAATCACAACTTGGCTTCTCAAATCAGATACTCAAAGGTAGGGAAGATGATGAATTAAAGCTCAAAGTTGGCTTGTAATCGGCTTTCTCATCTAAGATCAAGAAAAAGTTCAGCTCAAATAGTTTAATACAATTGGTAATAAAAGTTCTTGGCTCTAAGGCTCCAGGCTCTAATATCAAAGAATGCCTCATTGTTTCGCGCTCTCTTTCGAGAGGGTCTGCTCTTATCCTTATAAGTTTCCTGCTATTTTTCTAGATGATAGGTCGTCTGCCTAGGTAACCTGGCATACGCCAACAATGTCTGGCGTGTGCCAAGTTTAACGATTTAGAAGAGTTGGAGTATGCCAACTCTTCTGGCGTGAGAATTTTTGCCTCGGATGGCCAAAGTTGGCGTACACCACCAATTTCTGGCGTGCGCCAACACAATAATTTTTTAAGCAGAGTGCACAAATGAGTAAGTAAGGTAAAATCGTTCCACTAGGACCAAGTTTAAAGCTTCAACTAGGATTTGTAACTTGTCTAAGATCAATTTATGAAGTGGTTTGATGGAAACACTCGTTCTAAGTCAGTTTACTAATCTACAAATTATGAACTTAGTTACTTGAAGGTTTGGTTTTATAACAGATTTTTAACAACTTAATATGCACAAATGAGCAAGGTGAACTTAAAACCACAATAATCATCAAATTCAGAAGGTTTACTAAGTACATAACATGGTCCTAGTGTTTCGAAATCAACCAAACTACACTCTCGTGCTAGAATGGCCTAAATTGCTTCTTTACCATGCTTAGAATGGTAAGATGTTCTCTCGACCCCAAAAACCAACTAAGCACAGCAAAGAACCAACTATATGTATCACTTTAAGGACAATAAATCACTGAGTAAGAGTATTAGCAACTCGAACCAACAACTTATCTAACTAATCTTTCCATTTAAAACTATCTCCTCTCGGTTTCAAGTTTTAAACTAACTTCTACCCTTGGTGATCAAGCAAGTTTAGCATGGCATTAAGTTTGTTAGCTTTACAAGGGTGAAGCTAGCTTTCTTCCTCACGTTCTTCACTGAAAGATGGTCCAAGTTAGTGCTGTTCCCTCTCTCTCACACACACTTGTCTATTCTACACTAATGTTTATTATTAGCATAAAACAAAAGTTAAAAGTCAAAACTAATATAAACTAACATAATATCCTAACTACTATCCACCCTCTATCCATACTGATCTGCCATGGTCACTAGAAGGCCAAGAATTCTCGAGTGCATGGCCCCCTCCATTGTTTTCCACTCTGTCACTGTCTGGTCTAGCGTATGCCAACTGTGCCTGACGTGCGCCAGATCCTCAGGTGCTCGATCATTCGCGTCTGGTCGTTCTTGCTCGTAGTCGTTTGCTCCTAGTCCATCATTGGTGTATGCCACCTTTCTCTAGCGTGCGCCAAGTCTTTAGTTTTGCTCTCTCGCCTTTGTATCTTTCCTCTCGTCTATGCATCTGCTCGTCTAACTCGGTTGTCATCCATTTCCTCGAATTAGCTCCTAAAACCATAAAACATAATGAGAACAAAATACACAATTAAAAACATGAAATAAACAAAATTACACCAAAGATAACTAAAACTCAAATAAAACAACCTAAAATACTAAAAAAGGACTTGAAAATGGACACAAGTAATGAGTGTTTTTGACATTCATCACACCTCCACACTTGAATCATTGCTTGTCCCCAAGCAAGACTCAAATGCGGACAACAACAAAACAAAAATCACAAGAAACACACAAACACAAAATGAGGTAAAGACTTGGCAAGACTTTATCAAAACATAACTTCCCTCAAAAACATCAACTTATAATAAAATCTCATCATAAACCTAGTTAGTTCATTAATTCAAAGCACAAAACACTATAAACTAGTAGTCACCTTGACACTCTATTGTTTAACAAGTGTTGACTCTATGTAAAAGACACTAGAAGGTTAAACTCTCGATGATAGTAAAGTGTATCACTCATATAATGTGTATGGTCAACTTCCTATCACTCGCATACTGGTCAATATCTCAAAGCATCCTACGTCCTACTCAGCACTACCTAAAACTCGTAATGGTTGTAAATGATCGGGGGGCTTTTTCATCGGGTTGTAATGGGGCTGAAGGTCAGGGTGAGGTAAAATATATGGAAAGTGGCTAAACCACCCAATCCGAGGACTCAATACATGAACTAAGCAGTCACTCGTCTAATCTAAAACATCCTCACCAAGTATAATAAACGTACACTTCCCAATCTCCCAATATACAAAGACCTAGAAGCCCAAGTTTTGCCTAAACTTATGCTTATTTGACTTCACACATTTTTTTTCTTTTCTTTTCTTCTTTTCTTTTCACTTTCTTTTTCTTTTCTTTTATTTTCTCTTTCTTTTTCTTTTCTTTTCTTTTCTTTTCTTTTCACTTTCTTTTTCTTTTTCATCATGATATAACTCATGCACGTGTCTAAGCAAAACTCGGCTTCTCAACATGGTCATAAACTATAAAATAAAATGCCAACATATACCCCAAGTCAGTTTCAGATACCGACCAATCATAATACAAACATTCTTAACAAGCATAACCTAAAAGTCCTCGAATCGAATGATCAAAGGTAGGGAAGATGGTGGATAATAGGCTCAAAGTTGGCTTCCTCATCTAAGATCAATAAAAAGGCTCGGCTCAAATGATTTTACACAAACAGTAATAAGGGATTTTGGCTCTAAGGCTCTAGGCTCAAATATCAAAGAATGCCCGGTCATCTCACAACTCCCACGCAACCAAGACCACGATAAGTACTAGTAGGATGCCTCGATTAACTAACACTAGTATGCACCTCATGAAAAATAGAGACTGGTGTCTCTTCCATCGGCTCAAACCTCACAAGGTACACTAAAAAATCCTCTAGTCTAGTCTACATAGTGAAACTACTCACCTAAACAATAGAGTGTGAGGTTTCTACCAATTCTTAGGTGTTGTGCTCGAATTAAATTCCTAACTAAGAGTTTGATAAAATTCTAACACAAGCTAAAAATTTTTGAGGGGATCAAATTTTTGAAAAATTCATGCTAAGTCTAAATCTATACAACCTAGACACTCTAAACAACCTAAAAAGAAAGATTCCTTGGTAGGAACCCTCCCCCACACTTGAGTGACACATTATCCTCAAGGTGTCTAAATCACGCAAACAAAAACACAGATAACATACGAACATTAAAAAAACATGCAAACTACACTCTCGTGCTAGAATGGCTTAAATTGCTTCTTTACAATGCTTAGAATGGTAAGATGTTCTCTCGACCCCAAAAACCAACTAAGCACAGCAAAGAACCAACTATATGTATCACTTTAAGGACAATAAATCACTGAGTAAGAGTATTAGCAACTCGAACCAACAACTTATCTAACTAACATTTCCATTTAAAACTATCTCCTCTCGGTTTCAAGTTTTAAACTAACTTATACCCTTGTTGATCAAGCAAATTTAGCATGGCAATAAGTTCGTTAGTTTGACATGTTCATCATGTTTTTAACCCTTTAAACCATGACTAAGTAGTGGCTTTAAGCCACCAAACTCAAAGATTAACTACTCACACATGCTTGCAAAGAACAATATACACATAAACATGAACATACTTAGCATTAATTAACTAAATGAAGAGTTTAAGTGAAGAAAGCTTTACAAGTGTGAAGCCAGCTTTTTTCCTCACATTCTTCACTAAAAGATGGCCTATGTTCGTGCTGCACACCTCTCTCACACTCTCTCTTTTGTCTATTCTACACTAATGTTCATTATTAACATAAAACGAAAGTCAAAAGTAAAAGGGAAAATTACCCTCAGGCCCCTCGGGTTTGCTAAAATTCGTGTTTTAGCCCTCCTATTTTTTTTTATTATCATTCAACCCTTGAATCTTGTCAAAAGTGTATAATATAGCCCCTGTCGCCGGAATTCGGCGATTTCTCCGGCAAAATGGCACCTAAGATTACTAAATTACCCTTTTCCTTTAAAAAGTAAAATAATAAATTGAAATACAATAATAATTTGTATTGAGCTTAAATGTTTCATGATGCATCCTAAAAATATACATGTCTTACGTAAAATATTTCAGAAATTTTGGAGACATAGAAGTATTTTGTTTATTTTCCAACGTGCCAAAATATTGTAAAATTATATAAAATAGAAAAATTGTCTAATTGGGCTGAAACTTGTCCCATGTGTTCTTAAGCATATTTAGTGAATTTAGGAATCCAAATGTCTGGATTCATATGAGCCAATTTTGAAAAAATTTGCGGATATAAAAAATATAGAGTTTTAATTTATTTTTTTTTTACCAAAAATGGAGTCTTTAGTAAAGATGCTAAAGGACACATAGAACAAGTTTTAGGTCCTAAATTCACTAAATATGCTTAAGAACACATGGGACAAGTTTCAGACCAATTAGACAATTTTTCTATTTTATATGATTTTGCAATATTTTGGAAAGTTGGAAAATAAAAACAAATACTTCTATTTCTCCAAAATTTATGAAATATTTTACGTAAGTCGTGTATATAGAGTTTCAATTTATTTTTTATTTTTTAAAGGAAAAGGGTATTTTAGTAATCTTAGGTGCCATTTTGCCGGAGAAATCGCCAGATTCCGGGGACAGGGGCTAAATTATACACTGTTGACAAGATTCAAGGGTTGAATAATAATAAAAAAATAGGGGGCTAAAACACGAATTTTTGCAAACCCGAGGGGCCTGAGGGTAATTTTCCCAAAGTAAAAACTAATATAAACTAACATAATATCCTAACAACTATCCACACACACACTATAATGGTCTGCCATAGTCACTAGAAGGCCAAGAAATCCTGTGTGCATGGCCCTCTCCAGTGTTTTCCACTCAAAGAGGCAAGTGGCAGCTCTGTCACTGTCTGGTCTGGCGTGCGCCAACTCTTCCTGGCGTGCGCCTGATCCTCAGGTGCTCGCCAACTGTGCCTGACGCGCGCCAGGTCTTAGGTGATCGGTCGTTCGTGTCTGGTCGTTCTTGCTCGTGGTCGTTTGCTTCTGGTGCATTTCTGGCGTATGCCACCTTCTTTTGGCGTGCGCCAGGTCTTCAGTATTGCTCTACTTTGCCTTCGCGTCATTCCTCTCGTCCATACATCTGCCCATCTAGCTCGGTCATTATCCATTTCCTCGACTTAGCTCCTAAAAACCATAAAACATAATAAAAAAACAAAATACACAACTAAAAACATAAAATTAAGAAAATTAAGACAAAGATAACTAAAACTAAAATAAAACAACCTAAAAAAACTAAGAACGAACTAGAAAATGGACACAAATAATGAGTGTTTTAAGCACTCATCACACCCCCACACTTGAATCTTAGCTTGTCCCCAAGCAAGACTCAAATGCGGACAAGAACAAAACAAAAACCATAAACACACACACAAACACAAACACATAATGAGGTAAAGACTTGGCACAACTCGATCAATACTTAACTTCTCTCAAAAACATCAACTTATATTAAAATCTCATCATAAACCTAGTTAGTTCATCAATTACAAAACACAAAGCACAACAAACTAGTAGACATCTCGATACTCTATTATTTAAATAAGTGATAACTCTATGTAAAAGACACTAGAAGATTAACTCTCGAGGATAATAAAGTGTATCACTCATATAATGTGTATGGTCAACTTTCCTATCACTCGCATACAGGTCAATATCTCAAAGCATCCTACGTCCTACTCAGCGCTATCTAAAAATTGCAATAGTTGTCAATGATAGGGGGCTTTTTCATTGGGTTGTAATGGGGCTGAAGATCAGGGTGAGGTAAAAATATATGGAAAGTAGCTAAACCACCCAATCCGAGGACTAAATACATGAACTAAGCAGTCACTTGTCTAATATAAAACATCATCACCAAATATAATAAACGTATACTTCCCAATATCCCAATTTACAAAGACCAAGAAGCTCAAGTTTTACCTAGACTTATGCTTATTCAACTTCACATTCCTTTTCTTTCTTTTTCTTTTTCTTTCTTTTTCTTTTTTCTTTCTTTTTTCTTTTTTTTTACTTTTATATTCAACTTACTATACAAACTGCACATGTCTAGGCTAACTTGGCTTCTCGATTGGTCATATACCATAAAATAATCCCAACTATATACCCAAAACCGGTTTCAGATACCAACTACTCATAATACAAACATTCCCAACAAGTGCAAACTATAAGTCCTCAAATTGGATGATCAACGGTAGGGATGATGATGGATAATAGGCACAATGTTGGCTTCCTCATCTAAGATCAATAAAAAGGCTTGACTCACATGGTTTTATGCAAATGGTAATAAAGGATTTTGGCTCCAAGTATCTAGACTCAAATATCAAAGAATGCCCCATGTTCTCATAACTTCCACGCAACCTAGACCACAATAAGTACTAGTAGGATACCTCGATTAACTAACACTAGTATGCATTTCATAAAAAATAGAGACTGGTGTCTCTTTCATCGGCTCAAGTCCTCACAAGGTTCACTCATAAACCCTCTAGTCTAGTCTACATAACAAAACCACTCGTTTAAACAACCAAGTATGAGATTTCTACCAATTCCTAGGCTTTGTGCTCGAATTAAATTCCTAACTAAGAGTTTAATAAAATTCTAACACAAGTTGAAAATTTTTGAGGGGGTCAAATTTATGAAAATTTCATGCCAAGTCTTAACCTACATGTCCTAGACAAACTAAACATCCTAAAAAAGAAGATTCCTGGAAGGAACCCTCCCCCACACTTGAATGACCCATTGTCCTCAAGGTGTCTAACACACGCAATCAAAAACACAAATATCACATAAACATTAAAAACAAACATGCAAGTAAGCAAAAACAAAGATAAATAAACAAACAAACTCAACAAAAATCTAACACATAAAAGGGCAAATCAATAAAGTAAAACAAAAATAAAAAAAATAAGGAAGTAGGAGCTCCCTGTCAATCCGTGCTAGAGGCTGCAGTTGAGACTGTAATGAAAACGTGAATCCAGCGCCAAAGTTCTCGGCTTATTGTTGCATCCACGCCGCTTGCTCCCTCTGCTGCTCTATGAATGCTCACTGCTCGGTGTAGAATGCGTGCTGCTCCTCAATCTGAACTTGCTGGTGCTCCTCAATGCGAGCAGTTGATGACATCACATGCTGAAGCTGGACGCTATAGCCCTGAAGCTGATCTCTGTAGCCCTGTAACTGCAACTGCATTGGAGAAAACTAGTCATGAAGATCTACCTGTGGGTGTGGAGACTGATGGCTGGTGCCAGCCTCGTTATGATGCTCCTCCTCCAATCTGGTAAAGGTAGCTAAGACCGCTTGGCACTCCTCCCACGGCTTATACCACACTATCTCCTCACCATCTTGAGTCATCGTCCTCTTCATGAGCTTGCTGTAGTGGAGCTTATCGATGTTGAGATCTACCAGCTCCACGTATGTCCTTGTGTACTCTGAAAATCTCGCAGGAAAATTGTGATGTGCAATGCGAGAAATGATATAACCTAGGTATAGATGCCTAGGTTCCCTATTGCTAATCGAAAGTGCAAAGTAGTCAACCACCATAGCATAAGTGCTAAACCTAATATCGTGGTGGAGGCAGTCGATGGCATATAGCTGAGATCTGAAAACCTTTGACTCTTTCCATTGACCAGAGAAGGACAGAGTCATATATCGGTAGAGGATTCCTAAGTATAGTTCTCTAATCAGTGCATTAGGCGCCTTCCTCAACTCGTATCTAGCAAAACCACTAATCTCATGCCAAGCTTGGTGAGCTAAACTAGTTGGTTCGAAATCTAAAGCTCCACCTCCACTCTTAAGCTTGAAAAGGTCAATGAAATCAGCTTCATTCATGCTAAACTCAGTATCAAATACTCGTGCACTGAATGAACTTCTATTCAGCTCAACCTACAGAGTGCAATAGAACTCAAGCACTAACTCCTGCCTAGCTAAAATCTCTCTATCCTGAAAGTACCCCCACCCCAGCTTCTCAAAAGCCTCTATCAACTGATCAGCTATCCCTAAGATTCTCATGTCATTCCAATTAATCTTAAAATGTCCTACAGTAGTGAGTCGAGAGAATCTTTGGTACCTCTCTCCCTCCCAATCATTGAAGATTGCGAAGGGAGCATTGTAGCAGTGGTCAATGTCTCTGGGTCGATCTGATGAAGAGTCTGACCCTGATGGTGTAGGAGTCTGCATGCGCTTCCCTGTGTTCCTCCTGATGATCTGGCATGATCCTTCAGCTCCTGACATTGTGGATTGTGTTTTGGGAGTTGGGTATTGTGTCACAGATGTTGGGTAGGCTTGGGTTCATACTAGTTTCTATTTTGAGTGGAGAATTGGGAGAGATTGTGAATTGTGAGCAAAAATTGGCTAATGCCGAATTTATACTCTCCCATTCTGACCTACCTGGCATATGCCAGGTTTCTATTTTCCATTTTCTAGCGCACGCCACCTTATGCTGGCGTGCACCAGGTAGAGCATTTTTGGTGAAAATAGCTTTTGCCATTTACATTCTACCTATGCTAACTAATTAACAAACATTTAAACTAACAAATTATGATAACAACACACAAATGAACATCTATAATAATTTTTTAATGGTGTTTTTTGTTTTATTTTTTGGCTTTTATTTACGCTGCATTCCTGGTAAGCTTGAAAACCAGACGCTCCATTCTGATGGGTCATTATCTTTTGATGGATTGTCGGTTATCACAACCTTTTTGGCCTAAAGCCTAGTAGGGTTACGACATGATAGCACGGTCGCTCGAGTGGCATGTAGTACTATATCTAATGCAATCACCATCAAAGATGTAATTTTGATATTCGTCACTCACACAGTTCTTCAATTACGTACCAAGACGAACTCCCTGGCCTCGCAACCTTGTCAGCTTTGAGCTAAACTGGGTCTTGACGTAACAGGATAGTTCGCTCGGTTTGCAACATGGTACTGTGTTTGCTACAAATACCATCGTGTATCAACTTGCCATATTTGTGGCAGAAACCTAATAATGTCATTCTATTCTTATAGGCACTCTTTGAAGTTCCTCTGGAGTGCCTCAAGAAATTTTCCTCTCTTCGCTCAGTTTTTAAGGTTTCTTTTGCCCTTCTTACAATGATTAGTCAAATATCAATCAGAATTTTTCTCGAAATTAACATTCTAACTAAATACATATATTTAGCACAAAACATATTTACAAAATTAATGCTGACCTTGCAAAATGCATAACTCCTAGTGCAAGTACCGTGATAGACTACCTCTCCTAAGGACTCTTTGGGCTAAACACTCATTTACAGGGTACTTGAATAGTTACTAAAAAGGGGAGACTATTATACCCTCATCTGTTTGTATTACAAGTATGTTAGTTTGTTTGTTTGACAAGTAGGTCGGGTTATGTTAAGCAAATTTGGGGACCGAATTTTATAAGGAGGGGAGACTGTTACGACCCTTGCTAAATTTGTATTGGTTATGACCGCTTGGTCCAACCTTTGGTTATTTTGTTTTGAGTGTTAGCACTGTTGTGTTAATTTCATCGACCTTTAAGGGAATATGAATAACGTTTTTGTGTGAACTCTGATTTGGGTGTTTCCAAGTCAAGTAAGTCCATAAGACGTTACTCTACGGCTTTCTTGTTTTGATTTTTATGATTTGAACCTTGCATTTTAGAGTTTTTGGAAAATTTTGATCGGGTTAGGACCCGTGGCACTATAGCGGCGCTACAAAGTCATAGCACGCGCTCTGTCATTTTGGCCATGCCATCCTAGCGGCCCGTAGCGGCGCTACGTAAGGCTAGCTGCGTACAGTTTTCTTAGAAAATTCATAACTTTCTCATACGACCTCCGATTTGAGTGATTCCAATTCGTGTAGGTTTGTAACATCTAGAACTACAAACTTACTGATTTGGGTTTTTACATTAGAGGATTTATTTTATGGGATCATGTGAGAGTGTTTGGAGCTCGTTTTAGGTATGAGTTTTATCGGTATTTGGAGATTTTGCCAAATGGTGAGCAATGTGGCAAATATGGGATCATGTGAGAGTGCTTATGTGGACTTATTAGAACTTAAGTAGAGGTTAAGGAGTGTTGGAGAATGAGTTGAAAGGTTGAGGACAAAAATAGAAAAAAATGGCAAGTGGCTTATGGAGGATATTACCATTTTTGGTAAGTTGATGGAAATATCTAAAGGGATGACTTAGGCCTTCTCATTTGTGCTCATCTAGCTGAAACAAGCGAGAGAGAGAGAGAGGAGAAAACGTGGGAGAAGAGAGGAGAAGAAAGATAAAGAAGATTCTTTGATTTGAAGCTTGGTAAGTTGATTTTAGGCTTAAGTTTATTGAAAATAAGTATAGATCTTGTGATGATCTTTAAGTTGGTGTAAGTTTGTGATGATTGAGCAATTTTTGAGATTTATGAGTTATTGGAGTTTGAGAGTTTTGATGGTTGAAAAGGAAGATATGGTGGTTATAGGTATTGATCTATGTTGAAGTTGTGATTAGAGAACTACTGTGTATATTTTGAAAAACCTTAGTTAAAACCTTAGTGAAGAGCATATGTGGATATTGAGGTTTGATTGATGATTTGAGGAGAGTTAATGTTGATTTAGTCATTAATGATGAGATAGGAGGATTATTATGCATATTTTGGAGATTTGGTGTAGGAATATGATTTTAGACACTTAGGTATAGATTTTCCATATTTCCTCATGTTTGAGAAGTTGTTAATGATAGAAAGTTGTTTTAATTGATTAGTTGATCATCTTTTGGAGTTCAAACACCGAAGATTGTGGAGTGACGTTCGAAGCTCTTTTGAAGTATTTGGACAATTTGGTTAAGGTAGGGAGATATTATCCCTAACCTCTGTTTTGACTAGCATTATTTGTTATAAACTTGTGATGTTGGTTGATATGATGATTATGTGGTTATATGATGGATTGTGAAAGTGAGTCTTTGTTTTGTATGATTTGGTGATTTTCGGTTATGCATGGTTTTGATAAATATGAGTCTTGTGGATTATGAATACATGGTTTTGAACATTATGAATATGTGTATGGTATGTGTGAGTTGATTTGTGAGATGGCGGACGATGAGGTCTACCTGTGACCAACCGGGGATGTTGGCACATGTGCATATGTTTTGGGGATAAATTGGATTTGATACGATTATGATATGGCTGGTGAAGTTTGATTATGAAAGCGCTATAAGATATGATATCCCAGTGTTGTGAGAAGGAGTGACACATTCTAGACCTATCTGAAGTCCATCCATTTATTCAGCATTTGCGACTCTATGTTCGGGTTGGAACGTGTCTATGTGTATGATTTATGAATATGATATGGTGTTCGTGATGCCACATTAGGGTCGGAACATATTTATGTTTATGATTTGTGAATATTCGTCTTTGGTTACGATTGAATTACTTGTTATGTGCTATATGTGAATTTGAGTCTATGCCTGTGGTTGGTTAGTTAATTATAGGTTAGTTTTAATATCCTCTACTAAGTACTTCCAAGTACTTACCCCCTCCTCCACAAGTGATGAAAATTAAGTTCGCTTTGACGTCCGAAGAGTTGTTTATTCAATCGTGAGAAACCATCATTTTCTTCTGGGTTTCTCAAAGTCTTTGGATGGTACTCCTTTTGTGATCTTAGACGGGTCACTCCATTATGTGTATTGTGGGATCTTATGTTTGTATTTAGAATTATGTAAGAACGCTGTAATATACTTATGTATCATTATGAATTACGCTTCCGCAATGACTTATGCTTCCGCGATTATAATTTGTGTATGTATGTTTGAGGCTGGTTGGACCATGGCTTCTCAGTTTGGGGAGCATGATCTAGCGCCATGTCGGTGGCCCGGATTTGGGTCGTGACAAAGGCAGGTCACAACTCACCTATATTAATTTTGAAAAACTGATTTTTCAAAACATTATATGGTATAAATGATCACTTTCCCATTTGATTGTTCACTTTTGAACATGTATCAACTTATTTGATACTTGTAAGCATTTCACAAAGATATTCTTTGTAAGATACTCAGACAAATGGACGCAAGATGATCTACTCTCACAGTCTTGACCACATACTTCAGAATTAATTATATACAACTGAAGAATAAATATAGTTATTTTGTGAACAGAATTCATAACTATTTTTCTATTATATAAGTGTTCACATGTAGGTGAATTTGGTCTTTACCAAATTACCTTTTAGTCCTACCTTCATTGGACAATCATGTGTTCTTGACCAATATAGTCCATTCTAGAATAACATAACTTGACATCAACTTCAGACGTTAAGTTATGATCGCAAAAAAATAATTACAATGTATATCACATTGATTAACATTCAAAATGAGAATCTATTGAATAATTACTATCATAAATAAAGACTTATCCAGAATATTACTTAATGTATTGTACTCAACTACCTAGCAGAAACTAAGAGTCATTTAAACTTGAACGAACATGGAGTATATAACACATCATGTAGAAGTAGAATTTATAAACACAATCTGATTATATCAATTCCTTCAACTTCTACTCATGTATATAAACAAATATTGATGGAACTTACTCCAATCAATGCTAATTGTGATTCTACAAAGATTTTGTATATCATTGTCATATGGCCTGTCTCAATTGAATTAATTACTCAATGGATATTCAGTTAGTAAAATAGATCTAAACAAATTTAATCCACTCACAAGTAAACTAAATAATTATCTTGGCAATGCAACTTATCACAAAATGCCATATCTTCAGACAGTTAAAATATTTCTTCTCAGAAATATTTGACCTTTAAATCTTCCTACCCTTATAATTTTTCTTTTGGGTATAGTTCATTTAATTCTTATTTTTTTATTTCTTAACTATTCCATTTACCTCAAATAGCTTTGGTCAATCTTATTATTGCTCCCATTGGAACAAACTCAAGTCACATATACTACAGGATGGACTTTTGATGAGTGTCAAAAACACTCATTACTTATGTACATTTTAGTATAAGTTTAGTGTTGTTATTATTGTTTTAGGCGTGTTTTCTTGTCTTATTCTTGCATTTGCACATTTTATTTTTTTGTCTTGATCTTTCATTTTTCTTATGTTTTCTTTATGTTTAGGAGCTTCATGGATGATGATTTAACGATGCACGATCAAGATCACATGGTTGCAAGCAAAATGGCACTGACAAACCAAATGCACCAATTATTTTCGAGGCTAACCATGTAGTTTGCTGGGCCAGACCTCTTTCACAAAACAATTCATAACTTTCTTATATGAAGTCGGATTGATGCGTCGGCAGTGGCATTGGAAAGAAGACATCCGTAGCTACAATCTAAAGAAAATGCATGGAGGATGCCAATCCTCAGGAACGCAGCTAATGGTGGAGGGCACCAATAAGGTGGAGTGCGCCAACTTTGGTGACAAATGCATGACATATGGATGAGCCATTCATGGAGGGTGCCACTATTATTGAGTGCGCCAATCCTCTCATCCGTGGCTTGGAGTGGAGTACTCCACCCTTATGGAGGGCCGCCAATCCTTGGCCAAAATAGTGGATGGAGGGCGCCAACTTGATAGAGGACTCCATCCTTGAATGACAAGCCCTCCAAAGTCACGAATCTTGCTAAATTAAGTGGCAAACACTTGGTTATTTTCTTGCCAACTCCTTTAATTCTTCCTAAACTTTAATTGGATGGCAAACACATTTGCTAGAGTTAGTTAGATATTAAGCAAAAGAATTAATTAACTTATGCATTTTACTATTAGCTTGTAATAAGTTAGATTAAAATGACTACTAAGTCATTTAGCTAAGGGATAGACTTAGAGAAGGCAGCCATTAGACACTCACGGAAACAAAAAAAAAAGAGAGGAGGCCGAGAGCAAAAATGAAGAGGAATAGAAGAAAAAAAGAGAAGGGAGGAGGAGAAAATCTAAGGCAAAAACCAAGCTTAGGCTTGGTCTTGTAAACCCTCCTAACTCTTTCTTTACTCTTTACTTTCATGCTTTGTTCATGTAAAATATATGTTGATGTTTGTTTTCTTGTAAATATGTTTGAGTAATTTTGTTGTGGTGTAATGCCTTGAAACCTTAAGTAAGCTAATGGTTTAAAATGGGTGAAAATGATAAGGTTTATGTACTTGTTAAAAACTTAATGCTTAGACTAGATTGGCCACCTAGAACTATGAGTATAATTAAGATTTGAGACCGAGAGGAGATAGGCTTAATCGATAAATTAACGAGTTGATTCGTGCCTTGTAAGATGTGGACTCCTCCTTGGTGATTGATTATCAAAAGGGTGATAATTATAATTGGTGTTTAGCTTGGATTACGTGACTTTTGGGGGTGAGAGTACATCTTGTTCATTTGATTCTAGCTAAGGACTAATTTTGACTAATCTAGTGCAAGAGTGTAGATTAGTTGCCTTGAAACACCCGGATCATGACACGAACTTAAAAACCCCATGAACCATTTAGTTTGTTTAAGTGATCTTTGGTACCATATCATTTTAGTTTAATTTACTTATCTTTATATTTGTATTTTTGTTGTTCTTGAGTTGTTATTTTGTGCATGTTAGTGTGTTAGTTACAAAAACCAAACCATTCAATCCAAAGTCTTCAAGTTCCTAAAATATAGCTAGTAAGCCAAGTAAGGCGCAAACTCGATCCTCGTGGGAACAATAACCCTACTTCATAAAACTATATTGTGACAGTGGTTGGAAGTGTTTCACGACACCGAAAACCACTCTCATCAATTGGTACCGTTTCCGGGGATTGAGTTTCGAAGCTAAAGCTTAGCTCACGAACTTGAGTTAGGAACTTTTGTGACAAGAAAGAAATTTTCGTGCAAACTCATCGGAAAATTTATCAGCTACTGCCACTCGCGGATTTTAATTTTTTGGCCACATTAGATTTCGAATTTGTAAAACTAAGCCACAGTGGAATTGAAGTCTTTGATGTCTTCTTTCCAATGCCACTGAGTTTGCTCAAGAATTGAAGAAGAGTCCAAGGGTTGATTTTGTTTTTGGCGGAACTCAACCTGGATTAGTCATCCCCCCACAAAGTTCAGTGGACCTTTGGCAGGTCTGTAAACCTTTTGTCCTTTGAGAAGATCTTATGAAAATTTTATGGATGATGTTGGTTTAATGTACATTTTTATTTGTGTTTGAAAAATTCATGAGTAAAGGGGCATGTAAAATATTTTACCACGAGATCATAGTAGCTGGTGGCTTCATGAGGCACGCCAAAAAGGAAGACACACCAAAGCAACCTGAGTACTAACACTGTGGTTATTCTCATATTTCTTATATCACAGTCTTTGACACTTTTTTTCTTTCAAACTAATTAACACCAGAGTCTAGAACAATTCGCGGTCAACTTTTCCGCTATCATCCCCGAAAAACCAAACTCTACCATACCTTGCACAAAGTTGTTAGCATGTGATTAACGTTATTATGCTGTTGAAACATAGATTTAAATTAGTTAAAAATCTTATTACACGTTTCTTGTCGCTGAAAAAATCCTTCGAAACTATCACATTCGAAGGGTGTTGAAAATTAACTAGATCTGCATATCATGAAAAATATTTAATAATTATAATTCGAGCTTGGTAAAATCGTTTAAATATTATAAGATTCTCACGAAAAATATTTATCACATGTTCTTCAGAAGAGGTTTTTTCTTGGGTTCTCCCAACAGCAGTTGTGTCCTCTTTTCCGATATATGCTGCCAATGTGCCCAAACCATGGAGTGCATGACAAGGTCATGGACGTTATTGTACTTGAAAATTGAGAGCCAAAGTTTGCAAGCCAGAAAGGAAGATGTATGTTAGAGCTAGGATGATTAAGTTAAAAATTGGATGTGTGCAACATTGCGAGATGCAGAGGTGCATGCCGGATCGATGAAGTTTCTTTGTTGTGTTTGTGCATTAACTTTGACTTATTCGTGTTTGAGGATAACATAAAATTAATAGATTGCATTCAATCCTTCGCTAATCTTTCAATCCTCTTTTGTCAGGAGTCTTTCAAGCTCACCGGGAGGAGCTAAAATCCAGTCACTAGGTACGATTAATGGCAAGTGTTGGCCCAGCTCCATAAATGTACAAAATAGGAAGAGATAAGAATGGAGTTAGGCCAGCTTCCAAATAAACCCAAAACAAGGTGGGATTTGCCTGAGAATTGAAGCCCAAGTGGCACCAACTTCTCATGCAAGCACTTGGAGATTTTTCCCTATATATAGGAATATCCCTGAGACTTTTTGGAAATTTGCCACCCCCGCATCCTTATCCACAAACACACAAGGTACGAAATTATGGTTTAGTCCCTAAAGGTCTTAGAAATTGAAGTACGAGGCCATTCGTGGAAAAATATTCATAAATTTGATCTGTTCGTGATCGTGAATCAACCGATAGCAAGTCCTTGTTGCAACGGTCCTTCGGGAGCATGCAACAACAAGTAAGTCTTGTTTAATTAACGTATTAGCTCGTTAATTAGTTTTGGAATTAATGCGCGATTATGCGTTAATCGTGCATTAAATCCTTCAATTGGTATCAGAGCGGGCTTAGGTATTATTCTGGTTGTATGATTTTTTGAATCAAGTTTAATTGTGATTATATGATTCAAAAATCATGTCAAATGTCAATTTTGGTGTAAATTACATTCTGTCATCCTTAAGTGTAATTTAATTAAGAACTAGAGGACTGAATTGAAGTTTAATTTTCACGCATGAAAGGGAATTGTCCTTTTCTGCACACAGGCGAAAGCCTAGGTACTGAAGTAAAATTTTGTTTTCACGGCTGATGGGCTCGTCCTCGTGCGTTGAATGCGTGAACCTTTGGGATTTTTTTGTAATTTTCCATTTTTACCCATCCGAAGGAACCCTAAAATGGTGATTTTCCCCCAAATGCTCGCTGCCAATTCTTCCAGAATATGGTAAGCTTCACCTCTTTCCTTCCTCAAGAAGTTTCCATTGGATGCAGAATCAATAGTCCCCATTGTTGTTGGTAAAAGGCTAAATATAAAGTTTTGAGCAAAGATTCCTCCGATAAGCCATAGTGCGGACAACTTCTTTGCAATTCTTTAAATCTCTCCCAAGTCTCACTCAAAGAGTCACCTTCAAATTGTTCGAAGTTGGTGATCTCCTTGACGAGCTTGCTTGTCTTTGAATATGGGAAATATTTGTCAAGAAAAGCATTTGCCAGTTCCTCCCAAGTAGTTATTGGAGTACCTTTAAGTTGCTTGTACCAAAGTTTCGCCTTGTTCCTGAGCGTGTATGGAAACATCCTTATCTTCACGGCATCATCAGATGCTTTGGGATACTTAAAGTTATCAGCTAATTCCATAAAATTTCCAAGATGGTCATTTGGGTCTTCATTAGGCAGTCCATAGAACTGACCCGATGCTTGAAGCATATGAATCACGCCCGGCTTGATTTTGAAGTGATTAGCTTCAATAGCTGGCTGCTGTATTCCAGTTTTTGCTCCCTCATATGTTGGTCTTCCATGGTCCATTAAGGATCTTCGAGGAGCTTCAGCTCCTTGTCCTTCTTGCCCTTGATCCATTCTTCTTTTCTCTCTTTTCTCCTTGCATAATGACCTTTCTACTCGAGTAATGTCCATTACAAATTCTAACAGAAGATTTTTGGTGGAACGGGTTAAGGGCATGCACGTAAATTCCTTTACAAGTAACTTGTGTTGCAAGTAATCTTTAAAAATTAACTCTAATTTTTTTTTGGTTTTTTTAATTTATTATTATATATATTATATTATATTATTAATAAAAATTTTCCTAATCCAAGTTCGTTCACCAAATCGAGCGTTTAATACTCAGATTTCCCAGCAACTGCACCAATTTTTGTTCACTTCTAATTCGGATTATCCTTTGTGCTTGATCCGAAGCGTGCTGATGATTCGCGTATTGTTTATGGTTCACTAGCCACCTATGGCATGTGCCACTCGTGTCTCTGGAACGGGCCAACTGTATTCGACAGAGCTCGCCTCATAAGCTCGTTACGCAGCCTGATCTTCTGGTCACCAATGGCGCGCACCACTACTTATTGCGCGCGCTAATGTTCTTCATTCAAGAACAATGGCATGCGCCAGTCCTCTATGGCATGCGCCAAATATCAACAGCAGTAGCACATAGCAAGTCTGGTTTTGTCGATCCTTAATGCTTTGTACTTAGCTTCTAAACTTGTTTAGGAGTATATTATGAAGATTGGTTAATTGATAGCACGAACAAACTTCTAAATTAACGATCTAAAGATTTAAGCAAGCCAAAAGTCTATGAACTTCAAAATACAAAACTAACAATCTGATTTAGCAAACTTAACTAAAAGCGAGTTTGGTACCGTTGAAACTTATGTAATCAAATAACTCAGAGGGTTTATTATGTTCGTATTATGATCCGAGTATTTCATGAGCAACAAATCTACACTTTCGTGCTAGATTTATCTAAAATGAACATTAGCAAAACTTAAATCAATTAGATGTTCTTTCGACCCCCTAGTCGATCTAAACCAAGCTAAGAACATACTATAAGTATCACTCAGTGGATAATTAATTACTTAAGTAGATTTCTCATTCATTAAGCAATTAATCATCTAGTTAATCTTTTCATTAATTTCATCTCCTTTCAGTCTCAAGTTTTAACTAAGGTCATAATCATGGTTATTCACAAAGATTTTATCAGAGCCAACTAGTCTAAACTATTGTCAAAGGCAAGAACTAATAATGATCATAATCTATGTGAAACCATAATTAAGCTTTAAGTTCATTAACTAGAATATAAATCTATTAGTTTTAACCCCTCGAATTAGTTGATTACATGTTAGTTTCTAGGCCCTAAACCCACTTAATATACTGCTCACACATACTTATGCAATAACACAATATAAACATCAACAAGATCATACTTAACATTAATCAATAAAATGGAGAGTACAAGAAGAAGGCTTATCAATTCTCCATGAAGCTCTTTCCTTCTCTCCTAATCATCCATGGCAGAGAGGAGAGTTACAATTTTGTGGCTCTCTTCTCTGAATGCTCTCTCTCTCTCTCATTCATTTTCTCATAATGTCACATAATGAGCTAAAAGCCAAAGTCCAAGTAATTAAAACATAAACTATCCTAAAAATCCTAACAACTACCCTCTATTGTCTCCTTAATGTGTCTGCCACCCCCTCTAATTGTGTCAATTTGAGTCATTTGGCCCCCCAAGTGTTTGCCAATGAGAAGAGCAAGTGGGATGGCCAACTTTCAGTCACTGTCTGTCCATGGCGTGCGCCACTCTCCTATGGCGCGCGCCAATCGTGCCATAAGCTCATCGTCATAGTGACCTTCCCCTCCAGCCGAGCACCAATAGCGCGCACCACTAGTGTCTATGGCGTGCGCCATACCTTGGCAGGCTTATTCTTCTTGTTCTCGTGAGTTCTGTCTCGCCCATGCCCTAGCATCATCGATCAAGCATCCTCCTCAAGTCCATGAATCAGTTCCTAAAACCACAAAAACAGAATGAAAAATGACAAACACAACTAAAAATCACAATGAATGAAAACTAACATAAGAAAACTAAAAACTAATGAAAACAAACCAAAAACTCTAAAAAGATCCTAAGAAATAAACACAAAAAATGAGTGTTTTAGGCACTCATCATCTGACCAATGATCCGATCGGTCAGACCAGGCAACCTGAAAATTGCCCAAAAATTGAGTTGATCTCGGGTCCTTTTTGAATGAGAAAAACAACAAAACATCTCATGTTGATACAACAAGTGTGTCAAACTCGGAGGGTGGATTAGAGTGCAATAGTGATTAAAGGCTATAACACACTACTTATGTTTCTATTGTTATTTTCTCAAATAAATCAACGCATGATGCTCTCCATACGTGCCATCCTCAGATGGATTAATCTTATTTTCACGCAAACCGAGTAGCTCTGATGAAAAATGTGTTTTATGTTTTTATCCTAGCCCTTATACCCGAGGACGAGTCTTGCTTAGTTGTTACAAAGAGATATTTAATAAATTTTAAAGTTTATGTCATAGTTTTTAATTTTGAGGTCGAACTAGTCAAACCGCATTACGAAAAGAAGAACAGCAGACCCATATATGTACAGTCGGGGATTGGTTTGAACCAGATAATTTTTGGTTCAATTGACCAAAATTATTGAATGGTTGAACCGGAAATTTCCGGTAGAACCAAAAAAGTAAGAAAGGAGAGAAAAACTTCGATCTAAACCTAGACCACCTACTCAGCCACCCAAATCCAGCTAGCGCCTACCCGACGTCCCGACGCCGAAAGAAAAAATCCATTAGCGACACGTGGCACCCCCGCTCGTGCTTCTCGTCCTACTGCTATGTTCCCCCAACGCGGCGTGTTTGGGCCAGTTCGTAGTGAAGCACCTGGCCCCGTTGGTAGAGGACGACGACCTCATCTCCGTCGTGGATCTCCACCTATCCCCCTGGCGCAACGCCGAGCTCTCCGGGGATGACAATGACACCACCACCTTCACCTGCCAGGTCTCTGCCCCTCCTCCTTCTATTCTCCCTTTTTGGTTTTAAAATTACTCTGCTTCGCTTCTCTTCGCTTCGTGGGGAATTGGGGATTCAATTTGATGTGATGAAGCGTGTGTTTTATTGGGTAACCACAGCATGGTCCGTACGAGTGCTTGCTGAGTACTGTCGATACCTGCGCCATCGATGCTTGGTCTGATTTGGTGAGAGAATCAGAGAATACCGACGGGGTGGACGACAGCGTCTCGCTTGGGACACTGAAACTTTTTTAGGGAACACAGATCTTCCAGGTGAGAAATTAGACAATTGAAAACTATGGTATTGCATCTCTCTCGGTCGATATCAAAAATGTTTTGGAAGCAGTGGGCTGGCCTTTCTTGATAAATGCATCTCAGTGGGCCTTTAACCATTTGAACGATTAAATCTAGAGCATTAACGTAGACAAGATTCGAGAGATTGCTTTTCCAGGTGAGAAACTAGACAATTGAAAATTAATTTTCTTATTTGGTTTTTGTGGATGTTCGGCCAATTTGTCCCACCCTAAATTTTACTATAGACCTAGGACCTCGGACTTCCAATATGCATATAATTTTTTGGCTGAGACAAGAGCATAAAATTACCGTCGAACTACATACAAAAACTATATATTTGTTTTCATTATTTTGGCGTTATTTGGTTTTTATATGTATATATATGGTAAGATTATGTCAATATTTTTTGTTCGACCATCGGTTCAACCGGTATTCCGAATTCCAGAAAAAAACTGACATGACCTCTGGAACGGTATTGAAACTATGATTTATGTCATATTTAAATCTACATTAATTGATACATTGATATTTGAATATTAGATAAGCTAACCAAAAAATTTAGTAAACTAGTGTGTGTAAAACTAGTCCATACACATAGCATATATATGATTTTGTCGAAATGAATTGTACACTCAACTATTGACTAGTTCAGCTTTAATTAGTGTAAGACTAATTTAACATTTATATTTTCTCAAGGTTATAATTTAAAATCTTTTATTAAGATATGATAACATTTTGGGTTTATATCAGAAATTAGTTACTGCCACCAGAATAGTACAACGAAAAATAAAAAATAGTCTTGGGTAAGAAAATTCCAAAGGGTTGGGTAAATCAGATGATCAGGCAGTGCATCAGTGATTCAGGGTAACAGTCTTGGCCACCAGTGATTTTTATATTTGAAGTTTGGTAGGATCTTGTACTATTAACTGCCAGATGGTATTTTCTTGGTGAATATTTGTATTTAGAGTCGAACAATGTTGAATCCTATTTTCAAGACGGTTCTTGCAATGGTGTCTTTTGCATTTAAAGAGGAGAAATCTAACATTTTACCATATATTGGACCTAATCTTTTGTAGAGGAACTTGGATGGTAACTGATAATTCTATGGTATAGCAACCATTTCAAACCTAAGCACAACATCTTGAACCTTGAAGCACAATCTCCAAGGATCATGATTACAATAGTCTTGTAACTTTTAGCTCCTACACTTGACCTATCAACATCTAGCACTGAAAATTAGAGCTCTGCCTAGTTAAGAGCCATTAAACTCTGAGCCTGTAGTAAACATATGCTTCCCTTTGCTATGGTTAGTTTTTCCACTACTAGCATTATATTCATGGAAAATATAGTACAGAAATAGAATTACTTGCCAATTGGGATTTGCCAACTATCACAGATTTGGAAAAAAAAGAACATCGACCTGGGCAGACAATTCAATTTATTTAGGTTGTCTCTGTTTCTCCTCTAGGTGATAGCTTGTACCTTCTTGGTCAATGACAGTAGTCTATTGGCCAATGGTAGCTAGAACCTTCAAGCTTTTTGACCAACCAATCCTTGCAATACATTTTGTCTATTGGATGATTCACTTAACAATGCTCGTGTACAAGAATACTTGGTAAACCCTCGTTCATATTTAACAATGCAGGTGGTTATGGGACTCTTGAGGAGCTACTTAAAGTCGTTACCTGGGCTCAACTGGGGATTCATGAAAAACCAGTAATGCTCATTTGCTCGAACCACAGCTCTCACTCTCTTGCAGTAGTTACGTTCGATTGTTGCATTTGGATTCTGAAACGTTTAATCCTCTCGTGGCTTGCAGGTCGGATTGCTGAATGTTGATGGATACTACAACTTTTTGCTCCCGTTCATTGAGAAAGCTGTGGAAAAAGGGGATTCACAACCCCGAGCGCAAGCAACATCATTATCTCGGCACCAACAGCCAAAGAGCTTGTGAAGAAACTCGAGGTACTTCAAGATTTAGTTTGTCCAAGTTAGACAACCGCGAAATGATATTCTTACTTCACTCGGTCGGATTCCGCTTGTTCATTCTTAAATTTTATCAATGTTTTTTTTTTTGCAGGAATACGTTCCTACTCACTACGGAGTTACTCCTAAGTTGAGATGGGATACCGAATAATAATTTAGCTAGGCTGGATTTTGAACTTGACTTGATTGCCAAGTAGCTGATTTTGGACACCCAGAAATTTCTTCTTCCCTGAGGATTGATTCCTTTTGTAAATGTTGCAGTTAACGTCGGCCTAAGCTTCTTCAGTACTGCTTCCCTTTTTTAGTGCTTGGCTTCTCTGAATGTGTAAGTAGGAAAGCACTAGAAAAAAAATCCACAAGCATTCTGTTTGGCCAAGTCCACTCAACTTTTATTGTTAACCATCATGTTTAACTCCTACGATATTTATGATCTATTCAAACCAAGATAAGATAAACCAAAACGACATTAATTTAATATGTAATATGTTATCTGCTATCTGAAATCCGTCGAGTAATAACGGTACATGCTTGTTGTTCTTATGTTTTTGATCGAGTTTCATTTTAATATTGATTTGCATTGGTGTTTCTTTGTGATGCAGTGGATGCAGCCCAACCTAGGACACCAGGGAGTGTTGTCCAGGTCTTATTGCCCGGTGAGGCAACTGCCCAGTTTTCGGAGCATTTGGAACTTTTGCAAGTTGTTTATGGGGCATAAATGGTGTTGTTGATGAATCGGAAACTGTTTGCCCGGAGGAGGATGTTTGCCCTGTTTCCGAGGGTAATATTGACCGCTTTGATAGCTTCCTCCCACCACCGCCAAAAGAGAAGTGCCCAAAAGAGCTGCAGGTGGCTTGTTAGTTGTTTTGTTCAAGTTACTTGTATTGTTTTAACAAACCACCCTTATTTAATGAATTTATTTCTTTAGTCCACACATGGGGACTAAATTCAAAGAGAGTTGATGTTATCCTTGGAAACTGAAGTAGGTCGGTGGTGGACGGTCTAGTTTTTTGCAGTAACCAAGCTAGGTAGTCAATGGTGGATAGAGTCGCATAGTAACGATCTCCTAAACTGCTATAGCGGATAGCAGGATAGCGGCTATCACGAAGTCTTAAAACAAGGTTCATAAAAGAACTCAAAAACAGAAGAGGAGAAGAGGAAGGGAGAGGGGGAAGAGGAGAACCCGTAAAAAAAAATTAGAGTAAAGGTGGGGGTTTAACATATTTGTCAAAGCGGATGACGCGGCGCGGAGCGGTCAACCACAATATGACGCAGAAACGCGGAGCGAGCGCTATATACATTGACGCGGATAATATTATCATTATTCATAATATAATATGAATATGTGTAAATAGGGGTGAGTAAAAATTGCGAAAACCGCACACCGCCCCGCACTGCCCCACACCGCACATTCAACAAACCGCGCGGTTTAGGAGGAAAAAAGTATCACACCGCACCGCACCGTGGTTTGCACCACACCGCACGAAAAACTGCCCCGCCCCGCACCATATATATGTATTTTTTTTGAAAGGTATATATATGTATATAAACATATTATATATATATATATCTTAAAAAATTACTCTTCATGACTATTTTTTTATTGGCCACCTATTTTTTTTGCATTTTTTGCCATTTTTTCGAATGTAATTCAAATTTATATATTATTTTTATCGATTTGGGCCCGTTAAAATGGGCTGGGCCCAAACAGCAGCCATACGCTGCACCGCCCCGACACCGCAACAGGCCGCACCGCGCGGTTTAATTTTTTTCTTAAAAAAAGGTGCTGTGCTATGTCAGTTTTTGCCCAAATCGCACCACACCGCACCAAACTCACTCCTGTGTGTAAATACACAGGCAGCGGGCCCCACATGGGTCATCGAAGAAACTAAAAAACAGGAAACTATATTTTTCTTTTTTCGCGTTTGCTTCTATCTCACCCATTCTGCACCGCGTTATCGCGCCGCGTAAAGTTTTGGGTTGCCCGCGCCGCGCGCGTCAACCGCTTTGGCAACTATGGTTGTAACAAAAAAACTTTGGAGGAAAAAGAAAAAATACTGAATCAGTGGAGTAAAGAGCTTAAAACAAAGTCAATATCGGTAGAGGGAAAACTAAACGAGGCTGAAGGAAGAGAAAAAGAAAAAGATTTCCTTCAAAGGAGGCTTGAAGAATATAGATTAGAATTGAAGTCGTTAGAAAAAAATTCTAAGAGGTTCAAAGACAAAGGATCAAATGAAGGTTCGATAAGCGATTACAATTGCGAGCTTGACAGAAAGGAGGAGTTAAATAAGGTCGACAACTTACTGAAATGTCGCAAGGAGGAGTTAAATAAGGTCGACAACTTACTGAAGTGTCGCAACAACTGGCTTGAGTTGAAAGAGAAGCAAATGAAGGCACTTGAGGACTTTGTTGCGACTTCTTTCGTCCAAGTTGATACCAGATCAAACGAACTTAGTGGAGTCAAAATGTCTTTGAACTTATGATTGGAGAAACTTGATTTAGCCAAAAAGAAATCAGATAAAATAGAATACCTAATGCAACAGCGTTTGAAAGAGCTCAATCTTAAAGAGGAGGTAGTCAAAAAGCTAATAAAAAAGAACTCAAAAGAGCTGGATTCAAAACTGAATGATCTTGACAAAATAAATGAAGTGATTCGAGAGAATACTTGCATGCTTCAAGAGCAAAAGAAAATGTTTAATAATGATGAAGAAACTATCACTGCCCTCTCAAATAAATATATCTTGGATGAGATTGAGCTATCAACTATTCAGTGTTCGATTGAAGAGAGCTTCAGAGATCTTAGGTCGAATGAGATCATCTTGATTTAATAACAATCCGGATCCAAGATAAGTTACCGTGTCTTATTTTGGATCTGGACCGTTATTGAATTAAGATGATCTTCTTTCAGTCTGAGATATCTGAAGCTCTCTTCAATCGAACACTAAATAGTAGATAACTCAATCTCATCCAAGATATATTTATTTGAGAGTTCAGTGATCGCTTCTTCAATATTATTAAACCTTTTCTTTTGCTTTTGAAGTATGCAAGTGTTCTCTCAAATCACTTTATTTATTTTGTCAAAATCATTTAATTTTGAGTCCAGTTCTTCTTAGTTCTTTTTTTATTAGCTCTTTGACTACCTCCTCTTTTACATTGAGCTCTTTCAAACGCTATTGCATTAAGTATTCTGTTTCATCAAATTTCTTTTTGGCTGAATCAAATTTCTCCAATCATAGGTTTAAAGATATTTAGACTCAACTGAGTTCGTTTGATCTGGTATCAACTTGGACGGAAGAAGTCGGAACCAAGTCCTCAAGTGCCTTTATTTGCTTCTCCTTCAACTCAAGCCAATTGTTGCGACACTTTAGTAAGTTGTCGGCCCTATTTAACTCATTCTTCCTGTCAAGCTCGCAATTGTAATTGCTTATCGAACTTCTCATTTCATCCTCTGTCTCTGAGCCCCTTGAAATTTTTTTCTAACGACTTCAATTCTGATTTATATTCTTCAAGGCCTCCTCTCAAGGAAATCTCTTTCTCTTCCTTTAGTCTCGTTTAGTTTTCCCTCTACCCATATTGACCTTGTTTGAAGCTCTTTGCTCCACTGATTCAGTGTTTTTACTTTTTCTTCCAAAGTTCTTTATTGCAATGCACGTTCACTGGCTACTATCAACAAGCATTCCTTGGCTTGCTTTAAAACATTCTGCAAATCTTCCCATTGATAGGTAAACCTGAGAATGAAAGACACATGAGAGCTTACTAGACTAAACCTCAATTTTTGTGTGCTTTATCTAAATCTCGCCGAATTGCTCCCAAAATTTCTCCATTCAGAAGAAATTAATTCATAATGAAAAAAGGTAAATTGCTCTCAACTTCCCAACTTTTGCTTAAATTACTATTTTTGTCCCTCCTGTTTATATAAAAAAAATATTTTAGTACCTTTACTTTGATTAAATATTACAGTTAGGTCCCGAATACCAGAATCAGAAAATTTCTCCAACAACTTGGGACCTAAAATATCACTTTTGCCCTTTAGTCAAAAATAAAAAAACACAGTAAAAAGAGGAGTCCTCTTAAAGCCCAGTTACTGTCTTCCCCAAAAATTCCAATTAACATTTACCTAAATATATATTACTAAAATTGAAGCACCCGAAGTCCGAATTTCATGCGGTTTCACGGAGTCTGAAGAAACTGATTGCTTCAAGTTGCATTGGGGTTTTTTCGAGTTTGATTCTTCGATCGACTTTGGTTTTACGAGAGCTTTGAGCTGGATTGTTGGGTTCCAACAACTTGGATTTTTGTTTGGGTGGAGCTTGATCATCTGTTGGAACTACTCTAGGTTGGCGTGCGCCACCTTTGTTAAGCGTGCGCCAATTGTGTCGGACTAACAATTTTGGGGTGAGCCACTGTTATAGGCGTGCGCCAAATGCTCTTGGTCTTGTAGTTCTGGCGTGCGCCAGGTGTCCAGTAGTAGCAATACAGAGTAAGTACGAAATTGTCATCGCACGAGGACTGAGTTTCTAGTTCGCGTATTTGCCTCAACCACTAGTCTAGGACTAAATTGTAAGGTTTGATTGGTCGAACACCCGAACTAATCTCTAAATAACGAAACTAATGAATCACTCAATCTCACTATCTATTGGTTATAATAACAATCCTACTAACAAAACTAATTTCACAAATTAAAACAAAAGTGAGTAAGGTACTGTTGAGAACCAATATAGCCAAATGAGTCAAGGATTTTTTTCATGTTCGTGTTATTGTCCAAGTATTTCAAACGCAACCAATCTACACTTTCACGATAGATTAGTCTAAATTGATCCTTAACTAGGCTTAGAATGTCTAGATGTGCTTTCGCCCCCACTAGTCATCTAATCTAGTTAAACACCAACTATACAAATCACTCTAAGGACAATTAATCACCAAGGAAGATTTTTCTTCACTCAATGCAACTAATTAACTAATTAACTTATCCATTAATCCTATCTCTTTTCGGTCTCGAGCATTAATTTGGATCGTAGTCTTGGTGATCAAGCAAGGCTAAGTTTTAAGGTTATTAATTAGAACACAAACCCTAGCATGTTTAACCCCCTAAATCATGGCTACATATATGGTTTCAAGGCACCAAACTCACGAGAAAACTACTCACACATGTTGACTCTCATTATCAATAACAAACTAAACATTAATAACAAAAGAGAGTTAAGGAGAGAAAGGCTTATTGATGTTCTTGAAGCCTTTTCTCCTTCCTTCTCATGTAGGTGTTCATGGTAGAGAGTATATTTTGTCCCCATACAACTATATGGTCTAATCTCGTCTAGTACCATTCTTAGACAATTGTTCACACTTATTGCAATTCCAAGATGCCAAAAGTAAATGGTAAGGTAAATAGTTTTTAAACAATAAAACCTAACCACCACTCCAAAATATCTTCCACTGGTGTTTGCCATCATCACAAGAAGTTAATGGACGAATGCTTTTACCCCCACATGTTTGTCATTCAAACCAGAAAAGCATTTGGCCTAACTTCTATCACTGTCATGTCGTTGGCGTGCGCCAGGTTCTTGGAGTTCCAGCACTGTTGGAGTGCGCCACCCTGCTCTGGCGTGTGCCAGGTCATTGGCGTGCGCCTGGTTACCTGATTTGCACTTCTAGCCTTCTTGACCTCCCTCTCGTCCATGCCTTTGCTCGTTCGCTCGATTGTCCTCCACTTCTCCTCAATTAAGCTCCTAAAAATAAGAAAAATCAATGAAAAAGGATAAACTTCTACTAAAAGCTCAATGAACGAGAACTAACACTTTGACAACTAAAAATTAACTAAATCAACTAAAAACACTAAAACCCTACTCCAAAATAAACACAAATACATTCATCACACTCCCACATATGCTGAAAGCAACCAAAACTCAAATCACATAAGAAAAGACAAACACATAATGAGGTAAAGACTTGGCATGACTAGTTCACAACTTGACTCCCCTCAAAAACTACAGCTCAAATCACAATACCATCATAAACTCAATTAGTTCATCAACTCAAAACACAAAGCACAACGAACTAGTAGACATCTCAACATTCATTTATTTAAACAACTGTTAATCACTATGTAAAAGACACTAGAAGGTTGACCTCTCGAAGATAAACAAATTTGTTTCACTTATTTAATAAGTGGGGTCAACTTCCTATCACTCACATGCATGTCAATCATAGTAGTCAATGCAGCCTGCTCCGGCCGCGATCGCGGCGCTAATCAGATTTTTCCGAGTTTCCGCTCCGGGATGCTCCGAGTCGGCGACGACGGGAGGAGAGGCTGGAGTAGCCAGAGCGAAGCGGCCAGAGCGGCCCGCTTCGGGGATGATGTGGCCGATATGCCCGAAATATGTATGTTTACCTTTTTGCCCTTTAAAAAAAATTAAAAATAGGGGGCAAAAAGGTAAATTTCAGAAAACTTTAATCACTTTTTTTTGGTAAGTAAAATGTTATTAATCACCAAGAAAATACCACAACTTTAATCACTTACCTCTTAACTTTTCTCTCTGCCCCGACTCTCTTCTTCTAAATCTGAGAAAACCTAAAAAACAAAATCAGCCAACTTTCTTCCTCCGAGCGGCGTCCTCCGGCCTCATAGCTCCGAGCTCGTCATCTGGCCTCTGAGGTCCGGGCTCCAGGCTTCGTACTCCACCGTGCTCCATCCTCCGAGTCTGTCCTCCGGTGACCTCCTCAAGTTCGAGCTAAGGTCAGTTTTCGAGGTTTAGAACATCCTCACCAAGTATAGTTCAAGCACTCACCCACTTCTCAATGTCCTGTGACTATGAAGCTCAAGATTTGCCAAGAAAACATACCTTATTCAACTTTTGGTATGAGCATCACTTCTTTTTCTTTGATTTTTCCTTTTTTTAATCAAACTTATTCCTAAAACTTTTACAAACAAACTTTACACACTTAGCATGTTCTAGGCAAAAACTCAGCTTCACTATTTAGCATCGACTTTCCACAATCCAACTACTCATGCCATAATCACTAAGCTACCAACTAATCCCAATACAAATCATCCTATAAATCCTCGGATGTGATGGTCAAAGGTAAGGAAGATTGGTTAAGTAAGGCTCAAAGTTGGTTACCTAGTTTATAATCAAGAAAAGGCTGGGCTCAAACGGTTTAAAGCAATTGGTAATAATGGATTTTGGCACTAAGGCTCTAGGCTCAAATGTCAAAGAAACTGCCCTCGTCATCCCACTAACTTCCATACAACCCAGACTACAATAAGTACTAGTAGGATACCTTAATCAACTAACTCTAGTATGCACCTCATGAAAATATAGAGACGGGTGTCTCCTCCTTCGGCTCAAAAGTCCTCACAAGGTTCACTTATCAACCCTCTAATCTAATTTACATAGTGAGACCACTAGATGGAATCCTCACGCACACTTGAATGACACAATTGTCCTCAAGGTGTCTAAAACAAACAAATAAACAAGCAACACACAAACACACGAAGTCACACACATAAATGAAAGAACAAAAGTAAACGAATACAACAATTGCTTCACAAATAAACAAAGAAAATAAAATAAAAAGGAGCTCCCTGTCAATCTTCTGGAGGAGGAGGTGGAGGGGTGAAGCTGCTGCAAAGTTCTCCGCCCAATCGTGCATCCATTCCGTATGTGCTCTCTGCTGCACGTAGTGCGCCTGCTATGCCTCAAACTAGGCTCTCTGCTGCGTATGCTTGCTGTCTCTTTTGGTCTTCTCGATCTGTTTTGCGCTTTTCCCAAGTCTTGTATGCGCATATCTCCTCCCCATCTCTTTGGGTCTTCTCGATCTGCTTGCTGTAATGGAGCTTGCCGATGTTGAGCGACACTGGAGGAATCTTTGTCCTGTCAAAATATGGCCCAAGTACAAGCGTGCAGGTCTATCATGGATTGAATGGCGAAACAGCCTATGACCATAACAAATGTATTAAAAGGCAGATCCTGGCGTAAACAGTAAATGGCATACAATTGAGATCTAATGGTGGGTTCTGTAAGTTCAGACAGGAACAAGGTATGAATGAGCTTTTAACCAACTTAATTTTATTCTTCTCATTAAGAGGATATATAGAGGTAGGAAAACAAGCTGATGCAAAGAGCAGCAGCTAAAAGTTGCAGAGGCAACGGCTCTTTACATAAAAAGCATAAACTAGGGAACAACACCCATGTAAACTAAACTATATTACACACCTAGCATGGGTTCTAACTTATTCAATCAAGAAGAGAATAAAACAAGAAGTAATGGGTGTTGCACATATATCAACCAATTCTGCAGTTAGCAGGATTGGTCTCCTGCCAACAACATGGCCGGAGAGAGATCAATTGGAAAGTGCCTTGAACCCTTGCTGCACAACGTAAGAACCTGCACAGCACACACACACACAAACACTTAGAATCAATCATTCAATTCAACAATTCCCCTCAAGTTGGGTTTATACAAATCGTATAGGCCTAACTTGCAGGACAAGTACTGAAATTGTTTAGGATGAAGAGCTTTAGTGAAGATATCAGCAATTTGATCGTAACTACAAAGATAGGGAGTAGCAATATCTTTACTAGGAACTTTCTCCCTCACATAGTGAACATCAACTTTAATATGTTTAGTTCTTTCATGAAGAACAGGATTAGCAGCAATGCATATAGCAGATTTGTTATCACAGAACATCAACATAGGTTCATTGTGAGGGAAACCAAGTTGAGTAACCAATTGTTTCAACCAGACCAGTTCAGAGGCAATGAGAGCCATAGATCTATACTCTGCTTCAGCAGATGATCGAGAAACAACAAGCTGTTTTTTGCTTTTCCATGTAACCAAGTTTTTTGCTTACCAACTAACCTTTGAAAATTCTGAATGCGACTTAGCATATTACCTTCAGTGAGTGAAAGTTTGGTGCCAAATTCAATAGGAGTTTTAGCAGGGGCACACTCGAGCTTCTTTGTTTCCCTTAGAATGTCCAGTACATACTTTCTCTGACACATATGTATACCCTGTTCACAGTAAGCAAACTCAATGCCTAGGAAGTACTTAAGTCTTCCAAGGTCTTTGATATCAAATTTGCTTTTTAGGGCATGTTTCAAATGCTTAATTCCCATCAGATTGTTCCCAGTGATAATGATGTCATCGACATACATACAAGTGACAACTTTACCTTTAGCATTTTCAATGATAAATAGGGTATTGTCAGAATAGCATTTTTTGAAACCTAGGGCAAGCAATTCTTTACTCAGTCTATGATACCAAGCCCTAGGAGATTGTTTGAGACCATAGATGGCCTTTCTAAGCTTACACACTTTACCAGAATTGTTGAGAGGATGTCCTTCAGGTGGATCCATGAAGATTTCTTCCTCCAAGTCACCTTGGAGGAAGGCATTCTTCACATCCATTTGATAAAGTGGCCAATCACAATTCACAGCAGCAGATATGAGCACTCTTATGGTGTTCATCTTAGCCACTGGAGCAAATATTTCAGTGTAATCAATTCCAGGGATTTGTGTGAAACCCCTAGCTACTAACCTAGCTTTGTGCCTCTCGATGGTGCCATCCTTGTTGAATTTTACCTTGAACAGCCATCTGTAGCTGATGGTTGTTTTTCCAGGAGGCAGAGTCGTGGCAGTCCAAATGTTGTTTCTTTCAATAGCTGCCAGTTCTTCATCCATAGCAGCTTGCCATATCTTGGAGTGTTTTGCCTCGTCATAGCTTGTAGGTTCTCTTCCTGAGTCTATGGAAGTTAGGAAGCAAGAATATTTCTTTGAAACAGAGTCATAAGATACAAACCTCTTCATCGGATATAGCTTTACATTCAGACCTGTGTAATTAACAGGTTTCTTTGTTCTCAAGGACCTTCTTACCACCACCTTGTCTCTTTCAGCATAAAGTTCAGGTTCGATTGATTCCAGTAGTGGACTACTGCCTTCTTGATGCAATCCAAACCTCTTCCTTGAAACTTTAGAATTTCTGTTGTACACATGTGGTAAATATTGAGGTGAAGAAGTAGACCTGTTTTCCACACTCGGATCAGTTTCTGGTTGCAGAGCAACATCCTCTTGTGCTCTGCAATTTTCCAGATCTTCCTCTTCAGCAGAGTGATCTTCATTTGTTCCCTTTTCTGAGTGTATGTTTTGATAAGAGACCTTGACTCTGCTGATGTCTTGAGTTTCACATGTGTTGTTCTCCCCTTGAAACTCATTAGTGTGCACAGCAGCAATTTTGTGGATATAATAGGCATCTTGTTCAATAAAGGTGACATCTCTAGTGAGGAATTTCTGTTTGGTTTTAGGGTTGTAGCATTTGTACCCCTTGGTAACAGACGAATACCCTAGGAAGATACATTTCTCAGCTTTGGGATCGTGCTTGTCTCGTTTCACACCAGGAACAAGGGCAAAGCAAATGCATCCAAAAATTCTGAGGTGATCAATATTGACAGGTCTTCCTAAGATAGTCTCAACAGGGGATTTAAACTTCAAGTTCCTACTTGGAGTTCGATTGATTAGATAACAGGAAGTTAGAATAGCATCAGACCAAAAAGTCTTAGGTACATTCATCTGAAATCTAATAGCACGAGCTACCTCAAGTAGATGTCTGTTTTTCCTCTCAGCAACCCCATTTTGTTGGGGAGTGTAGGTACAAGACTTTTGATGCACAACACCTAACTCAGCAAGAAGTTTGGACAGGTGCAGATATTCAGTTCCATTATCTGATCTGAAAATTTTAATTTTCTTATTGAACTGAGTTGAAACCATACTTCTGAATTCTTTGAATTTGTCAAGTACTTCGGTTTTGTGTTTTAAGAGGTAAATCCAAGTGGTTTTAGAGAAATGATCGATGAAGGTCACGAAGTACTTGAATCCATCATAAGAGAGAATAGGAGAGGTCCATAAATCAGAATGAATTAACTCAAAATGTTCATCATAATCAGTAGAGGAAATCTGAAAAATACTTCTAGTAGCTTTAGCAAGCTTACAACTAGAACAACTATGAGCAATGGTTTGAGTACATGGCATGACTTTGCCTAAAATTAAATCCGAAGGGTGGCCTAGCCTAAGGTGCCAGATTTCTGGGTTCCTTTGTGCAGAGGCACTCAATGCAAGGCGTTGAGTGGAGGCAAGCAAGGAAGCAGTCCCATCATCAACAACATACAACCCATTGCTCAATTTTCCTCTACCAATCAAACTCCTGGTTTTCATGTCCTGAAACAGAACATGAGTTGGTTCAAAAATCACTCTATAATTTAAGTCTTTAGTGATCTCACTAACATACATTAGCTTGGTAGAGAGTTTATCAATGAAAAGAACCTTAGACCTGGGTTGTTTTTGAAAAAACATCATGTCTCCAGAACCAGATATGGCAAGATTGTCACCATTAGCAATGGAGACATTAAGGTTTGAAGTGTTTTTACTAAAACAGGACAAATCTTTCACATCAAATGTCATGTGGTGACTAGCACCAGAATCAACCACCCAACAGCAAGGTTTTTTATGAAAAACAGAGTAAGAGATAGCTTGATGCTTACCACTGATCTTCTCCTGATCAGGATTGGAAGAAGCTCCTTTCTCTGCATAGTTATGACTGCTGCTGGGTTGACTTTGCATTGGGTTGGAACCCCTGAGTTGTTGCAGAACTTGCTGAACAATCATCTCCATGGAAGGGTTGCTTTCTGCAGTTCTTGTTTGGTCTTTGGGTGGATGACCACAAACTTCACCACCTTGGTTGTCCGTTGATATCCCTGTAGAGAGATTAGCAATAGGTTGTCTCTGAGGCCTCAAGTGAGGATTCAGAACCCAACACCTTTCTTTAGAGTGACCATTTCTTTTGCAGTGCTCACAATAAAATGAGGCACGGTTGAAGTTGCCTTTGTTTCCTTTTCCCTTGTAGTTGATGTTGCTCTTGTTCATGAAGAAGGCACTCGCTTCAGTATACTCTTCTTTGATTTTGTTGCTAGGCAGGATTCTTTTCCTTGTTTCTTCTTGTTGGATCCTGGTACAAACATCTTCAAACGAAGGAAGGTCAGCACCCATTAATATTTGGTCAGTGAGACCTTCAAAATCAGGCTTGAGCATTCCAAACAGATTAAAAATCTGATCTTGTTCAGCTTTAGCTTGTAAAATAGCCATATCGGTTGAGGGTGGCCTATAGATGGCCAGCTCATCCCATATTTGCTTCACAGTTCCAAGAGCTTCAATGAAAGACTCATTTCCTTGCTTATAGTTAGCAAGTTGCTTCTTGAGCTCATAGATTCTAAACAGATTTTTCTGGTTTCCATACATTCTTTTGATGGAGTCCCAAAGCTCTTTGGAAGTGTTTGAAAGAGCAAACACATTGTAGACTTTGGGCTCCAAGGAGGCATGGATTAACCTCATGACCAATTGGTCATTTGCCTCCCACTTATAGTACTCGTCACTCTTTTTTTCAGCTGGAGCATTGATTTTACCAAGGACATAGCTCAACATGCCCTTATTATTTAAGGACATTCGAGCAGCTCTTGCCCAGATTTGGTAATTTCCTCCATTCAAGAGGCAAGGGGTGAATTTTAGGTGGGTGGTAGAGTCGCTCTCAAAGGAGACGATTTTCTGGGTTGGTATGGTAGTTTGGGTTGAAGAAGCAACATCGGAGGTTGGATTTTCAGCCATAATGGCTCTGATACCATGTAAGTTCAGACAGTAACAAGGTATGAATGAGCTTTTAACCAACTTAATTTTATTCTTCTCATTAAGAGGATATATAGAGGTAGGAAAACAAGCTGATGCAAAGAGCAACAGCTAAAAGTTGCAGAGGCAACGGCTCTTTACATAAAAAGTATAAACTAGGGAACAACACCCATGTAAACTAAACTATATTACACACCTAGCATGGGTTCTAACTTATTCAATCAAGAAGAGAATAAAACAAGAAGTAATGGGTGTTGCACATATATCAACCAATTCTGCAGTTAGCAGGATTGGTCTCCTGCCAACAACATGGCCGGAGAGAGATCAATTGGAAAGTGCCTTGAACCCTTGCTGCACAACGTAAGAACCTGCACAGCACACACACACAAACACTCAGAATCAATCATTCAATTCAACAGGTTCGCTACTGAACTCGAACGACATGGTGCCGACCTCAACGACCCTCTCTAGAGTGCCAAATGCCTCATCACCTCCCTTCACCTCTTTCGAAGGTAACTTTTACATGAATTAGTCCACTATTCTGTATAATGATAGATGATCCGAGTGATAATTTTCCGAATGATATAATATTCGAAATTGCAGGTACACTTGGACTATCTTGATGCAGGTGCAAACATCATAATCACCGGATCATACCAAGTAATAGTCATCAGAATCCCACCTAGATTATATTACATTTTCAAGGCCACGTGGGATAGCCAGCTGACCAGTTCTAAGTTTTTCCGTGTCTTCAATTTTCACGTAATAGGCCACCATTCAGGGGTTTGAAGCAAAAGGTTTGTCCGGGGAAGAAGCTAAGAGGTTGCTGAGGAGAAGCGTTGAGATCACGCGGGAGGCGAGGGATCTTTACTATGATAAATGCTACAATGGCTCTTGGGATTACCTCGGAGCAGAGAATTCCTCGAGAAAGCCTGTTCTTGTTGCTGCTTCGATCGGCAGCTACGGGGCTTATTTGGCAGATGGGTCAGAGTATAGGTAGCTGAAATGTTGTTTTACATGTGCATTTTCTATTATATGTGTCCTTTTTTACGTTGTTATTTTTATCGAAATTGGCAGTGGAATGTACGGAGACGTGGTTGGTCTTGAGGGGTTGAAGAATTTTCATCGTCGAAGATTACACGTTCTAGCGGATGAGACAATTTTGAGTTATGATCTCGTTGTTGCAGGCATATGCAGAGCTTCTTCAGGAGGAAGACATCAATGTTCCGGCATGGTTTTCTTTCAGTTCCAAGGATGGAGTGAATGTAGTCAGCGGGGACTCGATCTTGGAATGTGCCTTTATCGCTGATTTGTGTGAGCAAGTTGTGGCCGTCGGAATCAATTGCACCCCGCCGAGATTCATCCATGGTCATATCCTCTTGATTCGGAAGGTACAATTGCTGCATACTGGTTCCTGATACGTATAGGTGCAAAAACAAACAACATTACAACATTGTTCTGAATCACTCGAGCACGACTTTCTTATCGTTGAACTAGGGATCATTAAGATCTTCAGGTGACAAGTAAACCAATCGTTGTCTATCCCAATAGTGGCGAGACTTACGATGCTGAGCTGAAGCAGTGGATATTGAGTAGCCATTTCTTCTCCGAGCCTTCCATTGCTTCTTTACCTATCTATATTCTGCTGAAGCGACTTGTTATTCTTTGTCCTTACCATAAAGTTATACTTTTTTTCCTTTAATGGGTTTTATTTCCACTTGGTAATGAGGCAGAATCAATGTTAATTTGCAGAAGTCAAGTGGGGTAGCAGATGAAGATTCTGTTTCTTATGTGGGCAAGTGGAAAGAAGCTGGGCCATCTCTTTTCGGTCGTTGCTGCAGGACCACTCCAAGCACTATAAGAGCTATTAGCAGGGAGCTTACAGACAAATCTCTGCATAAATGAGAGATCTAAATGACGAGCAGCTTTAACTGGGTAGCTAAAATATGCTGTTCAGTGTAAATTAAAGCCTTCTGAGCATCATGTTCCACGTGGGCTTCACCAATTACCATTAGATCAAGGAACTTACATTTCCTTGCTTGTCCATTCGCTTATGAGAACTGTTTTCAAGAAGATGAGTGATGAAAACACTCTTCAATGTATGAACTCGAAATACTTGTGCACTTGAGCAATGATAAAACTGTATAACAAAGTCCAGCAGGCAAAGTTCGCCCAAGTTATTCGTCGAACCACTCCGATAAATAGAATCAACATTTGGTCCCTCAGACATTACAACAAACAGGTAACATACTCGTACTAACTTCCGGTCCTAACGAATTTAAACACCCATTAATAACATCCACGGTACGAACTCCAATGACCCTATAGTTGAGATTGATCGTTAGGAACATGCATTTGGTTAAAATAGGCAAGATTCTGTTTGTCCATAACTTTTCACTTTCAAATTGATCAAAGAGATTTTTCTAATAAAATCCCAAAATTTTCAGGCATAAATAGAATTAATTTACCATATTACTAGATCTACAACGTCGACGTAACTTGATTTAATATATTCCATCATTATTATTTCGATGTTTTTCGAAGCATGAGCTAAATTATCCAACACATGACTTGGAGTTAGCGGCTGTGGTATTTGGTTTAAAGATATGGAGACATTATTTATATGGAGACACTTGTCGTATTTTTACTGATCATAAAAGTTTGAAGTATTTGCTTACTCAGAAGGAGTTGAATTTGAGACAAAGAAGATGGGTCGAATTGTTGAAAGATTATGATTGTACCATAGAGTACCATCCTGGAAAGGCGAATATGGTAGCAGATGCACTTAGTAGGAAATCTACTAGTAGTCTTGCCTACTTACAAGTGACTTACCTACCATTATTATTGGAACTCAGGAAGTTAAGAGCTCAGTTGAGAATTGGAGAACAAGGTGTTCTTATTGCTAATCTAAGAGTCAGGCCTATGTTGTATGAAAAGATTCATGATCTGCAAGAACAAGATGCCAAGTTACAGCAGATAAGAGGTGAAGTGCAAAAAGGGGATCATAAGGAATTTACCATACGTGATGATGGAATGTTGATGTACAATAATAGGGTATGTGTTCCTGATCAAGCTGAGTTGAAAAGGGAGATATTGGAAGAAGCTCATTGTTCTCCATATACTATGCATCCAGGGAGCACTAAAATGTATCGTAACTTGAAAGATAATTATTGGTGGTCGGGGATGAAGAAAGATGTTGCAGACTATGTAGCAAGTTGTATAGTTTGTCAACAGGTGAAGGTAGAGCATCAATGTCCAATAGGACTACTACAACCGTTGCCAATACCAGAATAGAAATGGGAGCATATTACGATGGATTTTGTTAGAAATTTGCCAAGAACATCAAAGAAGCATGATGCCATATGGGTTATTGTTGATAGACTCACGAAGTCAGCTCATTTCTTACCTATCTCTATGACTTTTACTATGGATAAGTTAGCACGTTTGTATGTTGGTGAAATTGTGAGATTACATGGTGCTCCAGTATCTATTGTTTCAGATCGAGATCCTCGATTTACTTCTAGATTTTGGCCTAGTCTTCAGGATGCTATGGGTACTAAAGTCAGGTTCAGCACTTCTTTTCATCCTCAGACTGATGGACAGTCAGAAAGGACTATTCAGACTTTGGAAGAAATGCTACGATCATGCACCATGGAGTTTGTTGGTAGTTGGGACGATCATCTTCCATTGATTGAATTTGCGTATAATAATAGTTTTCACTCCAGTATTGGCATGGCACCTTATGAAGCTTTATATGGAAGAAAATGTAGATCTCCAATTTGTTGGGATGAAGAAGGTGCAAGGAAGCTAACAGGTCCTGAAATTGTTCATGATACCGTGGAGAAAGTCAAGGTCATTAAGGAGAAATTGAAGATAGCTCAACAACGTCAGAAAACATATGCCGATCAAGGAAGAAGACATCTTGAGTTTAATGTTGGTGATAAGATATTCTTGAAAGTCGCTCCTTGGAAGGGCGTATTACGATTCAAGAAGCAGGGAAAGTTGACACCACAGTACATTGGTCCTTATGAGATTTTAGAACGTGTTGGACCAGTTGCATATCGGTTAGCTTTGCCACCTGAGTTATCGAAGATTCATAATGTGTTTCATGCTTCGTTATTAAGAAAATGTATGGTTCGGGAAGAATCTAGGATATTGGAAAGGGAACCAGTTACTTTGAGAGAAGATCTGACATATGAAGAGGTTCCGATTCAGATTCTAGACAGGAAAGAAAAGAATCTACGATCCAAGACAATTCCTTTGGTTAAAGTGTTATGGCGCAGCCAAAACGTAGAGGAAGCCACTTGGGAAACAGAGGATGACATGAGAGCAAAATATCCTCATTTATTTCATAACACGGGTAAGTGAATTTCGAGGACGAAATTCTTTTTAGGGGAGGATAATTGTAAGCCCTCTACCACGTTATACTAATAAATTTTGCTAGCTAAGTTATTTTACAATTAAGTTATAGAAGTTCAATTTTTAAGAATTCGGCATTAGGTTGGTTGGTCCATTAGGTAAGTATTTTCATGAGAATGATTGTCATTACAACTTTAGAATTATGTTTATATATGTTAAGAGTGATCTAAGACTTGTAGACAAAATTTTACTTTGGTCACTTAGCTTATTTTTAAGTTTTACAAAACTACCTTCGGATAGGTTTTTGGCAGATTTGACCCATGTTGGTAGAATTAGCATAACTTTCTCATTATGGATCCAAATTAGACAAATGAATATGTTCTGGAAAGCTACGACATAGATATACAATTTAGTTAGAAATACGTATGTGCAGATTTGTAGCCGAAGAAGGTCAAAATTGAGCTTGAAGTTTCTGGTTTGTGATTGGACGAGAGAAAGGTAGCCATTAAGGAGGAGTTTAGTGTAATTACTTTTAAGACCTTATTAGAAAACGTGATAGACATAATGAGAACTTATCCAGGAGCCTTTAAGACCTTAAGTTCACCAAGGATAAGGACAAAAAGAAGATAATCACCCAGAACCAGAAATAAGAAAGAAAAAGAAGGAAATAGGGGAAAGGAGAAGAAAACAGTTGATCGAGAAAGAAGTGCTCGGTAAGTGGTCTTAGACTCAGAATTGGACTTTTTGTATCTCTGACAAAGTTGTAGATCACAAAATTCTCTTTATCGTGGTATATTTATTTTGTTGATTTGGAGAAGTATTGAATCCAGGAGACGCGTTTTACTTTGGCTATGTGAACAGAGTCTCGGATTTGACTAGGTTGAAGGAGAAACGAGTTTGTGACTTGGTTGTGTTGAAGGTTGAGTTGATTTTTGGATATGATATGATGAAGGACAAACAGAGGAGTCCTATTTTGGTGATATTCGTGGGTTGTTGATGATGTTAAAGTAAGGGTGGTTGATTATGTAGGCATGTCGATGGAGGTGTTGGAAGTGTTGATGGAATCATTGAAAGGAAGTTATTTGATTTGCTATATGTGAGTATTTGGCATGAGTAGGGACTGCCATGAACTCTTTAAAGCATGTTCATGATTCTTTGGATATAGTATGGTTATGTAGTGTTTATATGTTCTTAGGAACGGAAGTGGACAACCAACGGGCCGAATCGTCTAAGAAGATTTAAGTTTATAAACTTGGAGGAGGTTAAGGTGAGTGGATAATAGGTTCACAAAATCATTATTTTCATTGTTATCTATATTCCTTGTTATTTTAAAACTGGAAAGTGAATAAGTTATGCCTTGAATCTTAGAGCTATTCCATTGATCACTTGTAGTTGATCTTATTTACGATAAACTTATTCCTTGATATGATTCAGAATTCTTGCTATTATTATTATTATTTATTATTCCATATGAGTATGAGCCCTGTATGATGTTCACGTTTACCCATTATGTTTATGAGGTCTTTGGGACCGCATGTGGTATGCATGAAGCCTTTGGGGCGTATGCCATATGTCCTGCTCTTTGGGAGCGTCTACGCGCGTATGACTTATGTTTATGTGGTATTTATGCTTGTGTAGCATTTATGCCTTATGTTTACGTTGCATTTATGCTTGTGTAGTATTTATGCCTTATGTTGTGACGTAATACTTGGCTCATAACTCATATTTCATTATTCATGTTCCATATTATGTATTCTAAATAAGTTACGTATTATGACTCGTATGACACCAAATATGACCCATTGTTATTCCATAACCTCGTGATGCTTATTATCTACTCACTGAGCTTGTCTCACCATTCTCCCTTATTTATTTTCCAGATCAGTAGTTGAAGGACTTAGAGAGCTTTCTATAGAGTCGTGGGAGCTTGCTTACTGAGGTCGGGCCAATGAAGATATATTTTGGTTATTATGGACTTGTAGTGTGTATGAGACTATTGATGATGTAGAATATATATATGGTTGTGAGTTTTTCGAGTGTGCTTAGTTTGTTGTATAAGTATGTTATGTTCAGGATTATGTTTATGAGGCTTGCATGGATTTGATTAACATTAGTTTTAGTCAAGTCCTTGTGCTGGTCGCGACCATTAGGTTACGGGTCGTGACAAGAACTATCATGACTGTTATGATACTTTCTGCCCTTTCTGAGAGTAT